>JANAVB010028919.1:0-57275 GCA_029216955.1 Iris pallida | reverse complement strand
CCGGATCAAAGATTCCACCCGCAGAGTCCTTCCGAAGTCCCAACCCCCCTGCACCATCGGATCGCGCGGGACCTGTGCCGGGCCCACGCGATGCCGCGCGATCCAACGGCCAAGGATCGTGGGGCTTCGGCGGGGCTCCGGGAACGGGACTCCCGATCCGGACCCATATAATATATATTTGTAAAAATAAGACAACTTTATCGCACAATTTGTGAGCATCAAGCATATCATTGACATACTGGTTGCATGCCAGTGCTATGTTACTTGTGCAGTTCAAAAATTTTCAGCATATTTGGGTCTTAGGATCATTCACCAAAATCTACGATTCATGATTCTCATGTCAATTTGGTGGTCAATTGGCTGAACGGAGATTAAGGCAAATTGCTGACTTTCAGCGCTGCAGCCGGCTGAATGATTTGGCGTTGAAGACAAGACTTTAAACTATAAGTTTTCCAACTTTGGAAGCAACCCAGAAGGCCAAGATAATACCAAATGAAGAAAGAGGCCAAACAACTTGCAACCAAGGTGTCGTACTCTTCACAACAGCCACAAGATGAGGGCCAGCCAGTGTTCTTAGTGCGCCTGCACCCATGGGTACACAAGAACATATCAAGCACAAAGATCACCTTTCATTTTTTTTATTTGCTAATTTCTAAAGGAGACATAATTATAAAATGCAAGAGTACTCCTTACATCACTATATATGATAATCCATAAGAAAATCATCTTATCGGCCGATACCGATACGATACAAACGATTCCTATACAGATTGACATGTCTTAATACGATACCTCGGCCGATTTTGATGTTGGGATCTCTTTCCCTTTAAAATTCGTTAAAAAAAATTAAACAAAAAGATCCAACAAGGGTGTATAAGCGTAATAAGATTGTAAAAGTATATAAATGAAGAAAATTTATTTATCAAAAGTAAACCAGCCAGCAAGTGCGACTA
The DNA here is from genome assembly GCA_029216955.1 of Iris pallida. Taxonomy (NCBI): domain Eukaryota; kingdom Viridiplantae; phylum Streptophyta; class Magnoliopsida; order Asparagales; family Iridaceae; genus Iris; species Iris pallida. The sequence goes on along the minus strand of JANAVB010028919.1, from coordinate 56,322 downwards.
TTAAATTTCAAAATTATTAAGTAACACACAAAAATACTTTAAATTATGTCTAAATGTACGAAATATTTTTTCTAATAATTTAATTTGTTATTAATAATTATTTGTTTTTCGATGCCGAAAAAATCTAATACTAATCCGAAACCGACGATATTGTGGAATATGTGTATAAAAAAGGTGAAGGTGATCCTTCGACCATAGTCAACTACTTTGAGCTTGAGCTAAAGTTCTCTCAAAGAAAAACATGAATGAACATAGGTTAACTGCAAATATTAGTTGGAGACGGACCAATATACCAAAGAGGCCTTTCTAGTCTCCTTCCACTATCAACATCATTCACATTCAGTCTAATTCAGTTTCAAAAGCATCTATAGGTACTGCCAACTACTCATCACTTTATCATCACTACTAGGTGAGTGATTGCAGAACACAAATTCTCTTCCTCTTTTCGGAGGGAAAACTATATGGCGAAGCAACCATCGAAGTTAAGCTCATCCATAATGGGAGTTACAACAACTGTTTTTATAAAGAAGTTGCGTGTCCTAATGTAATTTGATGTGTCCTGTTTTGTGTTTTGTATCATGGCTGAAATGACACCTGACGGTGTTTCTGAGTGCCCGTAATGTTCTTGGCTCCTTGGAAGAAGTTAACCTTGGGATGACCACAAAACCAACCAACCTCTTGGATTTCACTCAATTTCCATTCAACTCCCCCATTGGACTACAAAAACTTGAATAAGAACTTGTGACATGTGAATTTGTGTACTAATGAGCAGGACTTGTGACATGTGAATTTGAAGGATTAGGAACTCATGAGCAGGACTGATGCTGGGGTAAGCCGGACAAGCATGAGACTTGGACAACCCCCTTCGCTAGGACAACCCCTCGACACAGTATGATCCCACCAAAGATTAGAATCACGGACGACCACCAGGACCAACTGACAAAAGGATCAATGAGCAACGAAAATTAGCTTCAGGACAGAACAACCCAACCCTCCGGATGGTCCGGTGCATGAGTCCCCTAGAATTTTTTATTCAAACTCTTAGTTACCACCGGCATAAATTAGTAAATCTTGAGAGTTCATACAAGAACAAGAGACCAGAAAACTAATAGAGAACATCAATAATTAAGGACCACCCAAGAATTTGCTCAAACAATAATTCTGTCAGCGTGAAATAATCAGTAATTTCAGTATACACCCTAATTCCTCCAAGTTGTCATGAAACTTATTGAGAAACTGAAACAGTTCAGAACCTGATGATGATCACTACATACAAATTGCAGACTATATAATAAAGTTCACAAATTAACATAAAAACTTGTATATCCCTGAAGAATAATAATAGTAAAGACGGAAACAAAAAAACATTAAATCTCCACTCAGAAGAAATAACAACGATATTCTTTTCAGCAAGGGATCTTCTCGGTGAACCAGTGGATGACATGGAGAGGCGCCTTGATCAGCTCGATGGCCAGCTCCACCAGGATCGTCACGCAAAGGCAGCAAGGACATATGCACGACAGAAGCAACCTATTTAGAAAAAAAAAATAATTGTAATTGCAATCAAGTACAAATCAAGATTTTGTATTCTCGAAACAAAAGTTAAGTTAGCGAAAGAAAACATAGACCATATATACATACCCAACGATCCATATGAGGACGCCGACGATGGAGATCAGAAAGGCTAGAAGCGCGAAGGGCAGGCCCAGCAGCCAACCCAGAGGCCTGCAGTCGCCGTCGCAGCACATCTCCCCCTTACCTTTTCTTTCTTTCTTGACTTCTTTCTTGATTTCTCAAATAATTGTCTTGATTTCTTCTTCTTCTTCTTCTTGGTTCTTAGTTGTGCTTGGTGTGATCAAAGGAGGGGAGGAGAGGTGGAGGAAAATGGTGGGGAGTTGCGGTTGGTGAGGGGTTGCCAAATGAATTGAAAGAGTTTGGCTTCTTGTCTTTTTAAGTTTTAGGAATGGGGAGAATCAATGAATCAATCTCATGCTAATGGTTTAGAGATGGGGTCAAGTTTTGTGGCCAATTTGTTTGATTTTTTGGTGACATGGGGGTGTGATCCTCGCTGCCTACTGGTGTTGACCAATAACCCTCTATTTGTTGTTGTTGTTGTTGTTGGTTTTTTTTTTTTTTTTTTTTTTCAAGATTAGTTTTTACTTGTTTGAGGAATAATATTAGATGCAGTCACTATGTACAGACATAGTAAGTAGGCCTTTGAGAAAGAAAAATGCTAAGTCTACAATCAAATAATTACAACATTTTTACAACTCCTCTCTCTCTCTCTCTCCATCCTTTATACATGGGTCCCACATTTCCTCTCATCTCTCCTACTACATCCATCCGACCCCACTATTTCCTCCCCTCCTCCAATGGAAGTCGGACACATGACGGTTGTAAGAAGATTATATATATATATATATATATATATATATATATATAATATATATATATATATATAGGGAGCGGATCGGGAGCCCCGTCCGCGGAGCCCCGCCGAAGCCCCCGCGATCCTTAGCCGTTGGATCGCGCGGGCTTGCGCGGGCCCCACGCGGTCCCCGCGCGATCCGATGGTGCAGGGGGGGCGGGGCTTCGGCGGGGCTCCGCGGACGGGTCTCTTGATCCGGATCCATATATATATATATATATATATATATATATATATATATATATATATTATATATATATATATATATATATATATAATTTACTTAACAAATTAGTTTTCACTTATACCTTTTATGTAAAAGACATGGGTGCCTAGTGTTTTTTTCGTTTTTTTGTCTTTTAACTTTTTATTATATATTTATTTATTTATTAGAAGGTATTATTTTGATTTTTGTTCTCCGATACAAAAACTCTTGACTGGTCATGTTTCGATGACCACGAAGCCACAAAAAATGTACAGGATCACTGTGGCTAGGCATGTTTCAGTGGCTGCGCTTAGTGAGGACTAAGGGGCCATGGCTCCCAAAATTTAAATTTTAGATATTACCATCATCAAAGGTATAATTTGATCCTTCAAAACTATAATTTGCCCCTCTAAAAATATTCCTTGCCCTCCAAAACTTTTAGTCAAATTTCACCAATGATATGTGTATTTTTTGTATTAAAAACCTTATTGGAGAGTCTCATAATAACCCTCCTCTCTACAATCCTATTTTTAACCAAATATTAGAAAGTTGAAGAGTATATTACTTACTGAAAATTGCTGAGAAACCTAATTCCGAGGTTGGTTTGTATGAAAAATCCACCTGTAGGATGAATTTTATGAAATGTCCAGAATTATATTCCCACGTTAAATATTTCAAGATTTCCTTTAGATGCTCTGTATTTACAAAATTGCCATCTTTATAATACCATAACTACCCTTCGCACAAACTCATATTTGGATTACGATTTTCGTCTTCTTCTTCTCTTCTTCTTCTTCTTCTTCACGAGAGATCTGAATTTCGTTGCTCTCATCTTCAGAGATCGCAAAGATCGTTCGTAGTTCACTGTGCTTTTCTGCAGTCGAACTCCGATCATCGCTCATCATCATCATCATCATCATCGTCGTCGTCGTCGTCGTGGAGAGATTTGAAGTTTTCCGACGATTAGGTCAATTGTGGAGAGAATATCTTCTTCTTCTTTTCCATAAGAGTTAGCATCGTTTTGAAAGAAGAACGACAACTCTTAAATTTTTGTTCCTGACAAATTTTTTTCCAAAAAAATAAAAAAAGGTTTAGGTTTTGTCGACTGTTCTCCATCATTCTCCGTGATTTTAACACGGAGAATGACCATTCTCCGTGTTAAAATGACGAAGAATGGTCATTCTCCGTGTTAAAATCACGGAGAATGACCATTCTCCGTGCTAAAACCATGGAGAATGGCCTTATCCATGTTAAAATGATGGAGAATGCCATTCTCCGTGTCAAAATGACGGAGAATGGCTATTCATCGTATTAAAATTACGGAGAATGGCCATTCTCCGTGCAAAAACCACGGAGAATGACCTTATCCATGTCAAATGATGGAGAATTGTCATTTTCTGTGTCAAAATGACGGAGAATGACCATTCTCCGTGTTATAATGACGGAGAATGGTCATTCTTCGTGTCAAAACCACGGAGAATGGTCATTCTCCGTGTTAAAATGACGGAGAATGGCTCCGTGATAAAATGACTGAGAATGGCCATTCTCCGTCATTTTAACACGAGAATGGCCATTCTCCTTGTTAAATTGACGGACAATGGCCATTCTCCGTCATTTTAACACGGAGAATGGTCATTCTCCGGACCATTCTCCTTGTTAAATTGACGAAGAATGGTCATTTTTTGTCATTCTAACACGAAGAATGGCTATATTTGTCAATTTAACAAGGAGAATGGTCATTCTCCGTGGTTTTAGCACGGAGAATGCCCATTCTTCGTGGTTTAGCTGGAGATGGCCATTCTTCGTGATATTACCACGGAGAATGGCCATTCTCCGTGATATTACCACGGAGAATGATCATTCTCCTGCATTTTATGGCCAGTTGAAACTTTGAAGGGCCATAACTTTTAACTGGAGGTCGTAACGAGACCCGTTTGTTGCAAAAGAGCGTATTTCGGAGGACCCGAAGATTAACCGCTTCTCCGTTAGTCGGCCTTCCAAAATTTTAGAATCGTAAAAAATAATGTTTGGACCTCCATTTTAACAGTTTTACCGTTTGTTGGCCTTTCCGAAATTTTCTGACGAGTTTTTGAAGGAATGTTTGAAGATTTTGGAGGAGAAAACCTAGATTCGAAACTGAACGGCGTATGGAAGAAGAGAAAGTATCGAAACGTTTTTTTAAGAGTAGGGTTCGAGTGTGTTTTCAATAAATTAGAAGGGCAAAAAGGTCATTCAGAATCCCCTTTATATATTTTTGCTAATTCTGGGCACGCGATGAAATGTTATTTTACGGTGGATTTTTCATAAAACTTTTACAATTTTTGGGCATTTCATAAATTTTCCTCTATTACTTATACGGTTCTGCCGCCAACTAGTTTTCTGTTCTACGTCAGCAAACAAAGATGCTCTTAGGACCTGTTTGGTAAACGAAATTTGGGAATGGATTTCAACTTTTAGCTGAAAGTGAAGTCAAATTTAGCAAAATCTTTGTTTGGTTCAGCTGAAAAATAGTGGAAAAGTCAGCCAACTGACATATTTGTTCCTATCGGTGGAATTTGATCCCACCCTGTCCCCGGGGCTTGACCAAAAAGGAAAACTGATGCAATCGAGATCTGAGATGTCACACAAAAAACTTTGTAGTGATCAAACTCAAGATCTACGATGATGCAAAAAAACCAAATAGCCAGATTACAATATGAAGGAGGGAAATAGAGAAGAGAAGATCTCTCGTTCTTCCTTGCAAACGTGTTGCAATTGGGACAGAACGAGTTACAATAATGTAGAAAAAGGTGAGATGAAAAAAGTTGTTGGAGTGTCAAAACCCGTTGCTCAAAGCAAGATTCGCCCCACACGAATTGCTTCCAGTAACCAGCAAGTTGAAGAACTTGTGGAACGCTCGAAGTCACCCCTGTTCTGACTCCTCGATGGACTTGCAATGGCGGTAGCAACTCCCTCTCTTTCTCTCTCTCTTTTCTGACTTATAAAATTCGTAGTCCCTCACAAAGGAGGCCAGAATAGAGTATATATAGAGAGAGGGTGGAAACCCTAACCGCCTTTTCAGTTATGGAAAGATTGAATTAAATCCCACAAAGATAGCAATAAAATTAATTCAATCTTATGGAAAGATTGAATTAAGTCCCACAAAGATGGCAACGAAATTAATTCAAATCTTATGGAAAGATTGAATCAAATCTCACAAAGATGGCAACAAAATTAATTCAAATCCCACAAAGATAGCAACGAAATTAATTCAAATCTTATGGAAAGATTGAATTAAATCCCACAAATATGGCAACGAAATTAATTCAAATCTTATGGAAAGATTGAATTAAATCCCACAAAAAGTGGATCTGAATTAATCGCATTGAATCAGTCTTTCCATAACTGACTTGTAGTCTGCACAGTCAGCCTGGTGCGAGTCCATGAGCCCATGAGCCCGAGTCCGAGTCCGAGCCCAAGCCCGAGCCCGAGTCCGAGTCCGAGTCGCTAAGCCCTTTTGGGGCTTAGCTCCAAATGGAATTAATCCAAGAGAATGACAAAAGCATTAATGCTTAATCCTTGGAGCCTTATTCTTACCTCCTAGAAAATCACCCACATGGTTCCCTCCTTACGGTCACCACCCCATGTGCATCTCTCAACAACACAACCAAGTATATATGTTGAGATAACTCATGGTGCATTTTCGATGTGGGACTAAACTTTTACAAGACATGTTGAGAGCAAGCTCTCTCCATGTAAAGAAAGCACCATAATCTCCCATATATCACACATATATATGTGTCCAGGGTTGAGCGTTCCCCACAGTAACTGTCCATTTGCATTAGGATAGATGTCGCTGACGATCTTCCCGCATAGGTTAAATAATAATGTGATACAAGAATGGACTACGCCTTGAATTCTGCACCACAATTGTAATTCTTTCCACTCACAAAGTGTAGTTACGTGTGCTTCTGGCTGCACATTAAAGGTCCTGTGTCAGCCTGCTTTCAGTGTATAATTTTGGGCGTCTACAAGTTTACCCTCAAGAGACGGCCTGATATCTCTTTCCATACACTATAGGTGAGTTCTTTATTAAAGAGACATGGCATGAAGCCTTGCGCTTCCTTGCGGTGCAACGCCGCTATGACATGGCCTGAAGCCGAGGCATTACCCCTACCTGGGAACCTCATCGTAGTGTCATACTACTGTAGCATGAGGTCTCAGCCTCTTTGTAGTGCCAATCTACTCAGCATGAAGCCTAAGGCTTTCTTGCGGTGTTACGCCGCAACGACATGGCTTGCAAGGACGAGGCTTTACCCCTACCTGGGTACCTCATCGTGGTGTCGTGCCATTGTAACATGGGGCCATCCTTTCCTTTGTAGTGCTGTCTATAACTCTTTAATTACGTCATACATCATTAGGCTACCTGCCTATTTGCGGTGCTACTCCGCTATGAGTTGGCTTGCAAAGCCGAGGCATTACCCCAGACCTGGGAATTTCATGGTGGAGTCACCCTACTGTAGCATGGAGTTTCACTCCTTGTAGTGCTGCTCTACCGTGCTTCCTATAAAGCACACCAGGCATTCACTCTGCCTGAGAACTCATTAAGGCGTTTAAGCCAACCTTCCACAGGATCTATTTTTTTACAGAAAATACATAGTAGACAACAGTGGTTATGGGTCCGTATCCCTTCCATGTTCCAGAGAACAAGTACCCACTGTTACCTGATAGTTTCCCAGTCAGTGAACCTCCTTTGAACCAAAAGTTAGATGTCTAGTAGATTTCTCTTTGAACTAATAGCATAAACTTTATGGTAGGATTACAAAGACACACTATCAGAATGCCTTCAAGCCCATTTACAAGCTGTGTCATCGACCAACTGGCGCTTGAGGCCCTTTGTGAACGGATCTGCCAGGTTCTCCTGACTCCAAACATCAATCACTGCAATTACACCTCTTTTGATAAGATCGTGTACTGTCCTGTGCTTCAACCGCACAGTCCTCTTCTTTCCGTTGAAGAGGTCATTTGATGCCACCGCCGCAGTCGCCTGGTTGTCACAGTATATAGGTATCGCCGGTATCCGAGCCCCAACCACTGGAAGATCATATATGATCTTCCGAAGCCATTCTGCTTCATCTGCTGCAATTTCAAGTGCATAGAATTCAGATTCCATGGAGGAACGAGATAGTATAGTCTGCTTCTTCGACTTCCATGATATAGCAGGTCCACCCAAGAAAAAGACATATCCACATGTGGATCTCTCGCTTTCCACCTCTGAACACCAGCTAGCATCACTGAAGCCTTCCACTACTGTCGGATACCCGTTGTAGTGCAGTGCATATGTCTGAGTCTTGAGATATCTCATCACCCGCTTCACAGCTTTCCAGTGCTCAACCCCTGGGTTGCTTGTGAACCGACTCAGCATTCCCACGACGAAAGCTATGTCAGGCCTTGTGGCAATGGTTGCGTACATTAAACTTTCGATAATGCTAGAATACTCCAGCTGCATGACGCTTTCCCTCGAGTTTAGCTTCAGCTTCTTATCACACCTATATGGCGTATCGATCCCTGGAAGATACTTATACCCATAGCGTGTGAGCATCTTCTCAATATAGTGAGATTGTGACAATGCTACTCCAGTGTCTGTCCGGATGATCTTTATGCCCAAGATGACATCTGCATCCCCCAAGTCCTTTATACTGAACTTGGTTGAGAGAAACTTCTTTGTCTCTGTGACACAGCCTATATCCGTCCCTAGGATTAGCATGTCGTCCACGTACAGACAAACGATGACTCCTCTTCCATCAGCGAACTTTGTGTAAACACATTTGTCCGTCTCGCTGACTCTGTAGCCGTTTGACCTAATAACTTTGTCAAACTTCTCATGCCACATCTTGGGAGCTTGCTTCAAACCATACAATGATTTCACCAACTTGCAGACTTTGTCTTCAAGACCTTTGACGACAAATCCATCTGGCTGTTGCATGTAAATCTCTTCGGTCAGCTTCTCATTCAGGAATGCTGTCTTTACATCCATCTGATGTATCACCAACTTATGTATGGATGCTAGAGCGATTAACATCCTGATGATGGTCATCCGAGCTACTGGAGCGTACGTGTCAAAGTAGTCTATCTCCTGTTTCTGAAAAAATTTCTTGGCTACCAGCCTGGCCTTGAACTTGTCAATAGTTCCATCTGCCTTCATCTTCTTCTTGAAGATCCATTTACATCCGATGGGCTTTTCTCCTTCAGGTAGATCTACCAACACCCATGTGTTATTGGAGGTGATAGAGTCAAACTCGTCATTCACCTCCTTCCAGAAGATAGCATCTGGTCTTCATCGCCTCATCATAGGTAAGCGGATCTGCTTCCACATGATAGGTGACAAAGTCATCTCCGAAGTCTTTAGGTCTCCTCGCTCGCTTTGCTGACGGCTCTGCGAGTTCTGGCACAAGAGTTATTTCATCAACAACAACTTCTTCTTGGACTACTGGCCCATATGAGATTTCAGTCTCATTTGCACCTACATCATTTTCTGGAATATCCGAAAGAACTTTTGTTTTTGTAAACTTGTCTTCAAAGTATTCAGCATCGCGAGATTCGATGATATGATTTGACTCAATATCAGAAATCTCCGAGCATTACTCTTCTCGGCATATCCCAAGAAGATCGCCTTCGTAGTCCTTGTCCCCAGCTTCTGAATCTTCACATATGGAAGCTTCACATATGCCAGACACCCCCACACTCGAATGACATTCAAGTTTGGTCTGACTTTGAACCAGAGTTCATGAGGAGTTACGTCCGAAGTTGCATATGGCACTCTACTCAGAATGAAAGTGGCCGTTAATGCAGCTTCTCCCCAATAGCATTTTGGAAGACCTGCAGTAAGCAGCATTGAATTCATCATTTCTGTTAATGTTCGGTTCCTCTCTACTACTCTGTTGGATTGAGGAGAATATGGAAAAGTAGTCTCGCATATGATTCCATGTTCTTTGCAGAACGATGCAAAGTCATGAGACCTGTACTCCCCACCTCGATCACTTCTCAACCTGTCACGACCCGCACCCGCTATAAGGGCACGTGCACGTGACAACGCCCAGCCCTCACCGTAAAAACGATATGGAATGCTGTAGGTTTTCTACTCTAACAACAGTTTATATATATATATCAAAAACCTGTCGAGAATATGGTCAACTTCGAACGGAGGACAAGCAATGAATATATATGAGTGCTCAAATCACAACTCTAAGACGACAAAGTAAAGACTGAAAGATAAAGACAACAAGACGATAAAATAATAACCTGTCAAGTCCAAACACAAATAATATACAAGTCTAAGTCTCTAATACAATCCATAATAATAACAGTCTCAAAAGTAGCTGGAGACAAGGTCCAGTACAAAAGACCTACTCTATCTAAGCAATAGGTAAAGTCTCGTCAGGCGGAGCTAAGCCCTGCTGGACCAAAGTCTCCAAGTCTATGCCCACTACGTCATCCGGACCGTAGTAGGTACAGTAATCCCCTTCATCAGCATCTGTAATATTTTGTTAACATATCCAGTCAGGATGGAACGAGTACAATCTACTAACAACAGTTCAAAAGATATGACAAAAGCTATAAGACTGTAAATAGAGAGTATATACAAGAAAATCATGGAATGGACATGTGAGTATCATGGCAAGGTAAGCTGTAAATCTAAAGCTAGAACAAGGCAAGTAAACTGATCATGGCATGTACAAGAATCAAGAATCATATATCTAGGTGTGTGAGTACTAGCTACAACATGTGGCCGGATTGGGTCTGCACAAGGTTATGATCTAGCCAATCATACGTGTGGTGTAGGATTGGCATTCACAAGGTTCACAATATATACAAGGCGGGTATTGACCACACATCTACACTAGTACTCCCCATCCCCAACTGGTAGAGTGGATCCAAGTAAGACACGTTACGACACGGGATTCTACGAGAAGGGAGCAAGTCTCCTCGAGAATCGGTGTCCATATACTGCACAAGAACTACAAGGAAGCTTGCACAAGATATACCAAGATAACGAGGAATAACATCTTATGTCGGAATCCATGAATACCAATCCGTGTGACCACTGTGTTGAGAACAAGCATATCTACACTAATTACATAAATTATAACAATCATCGTAAATTGGAAAAGTGTCAGAGAATGTACTCGCCTGTAATATGATATAATATGTCAACGGGATCAAATGCTGCGTCTCGAGGACCTATAGAGAACAAGACGTATCAATACTCTATTTAGGAAATAAAGTCAAATCAAATTTAAACCCTATTAAGTTATTCTAGGTTAAGACAAGTCAAACTAAGTCAATCTAGGTCTAGCTAGGTCAAACTGTGTCAATGCAAGTCAAACGAAATTAATTTAGGTCGATTTAAGTCAACGGTTGACTTACAGTTGACTTTTGGTCAACTGGTCAACTCTGGTCAACTCTAGGTCAATCCTAGGTCAATCCTAGGTCAATGGTGACTAATAGTTGACTTTTGGTCACCTGTCCAAGTTTAATGGAAATTTGGGACTAAATTGGGTAAAGTGTTGACCTATAGTTAACTTTTGGTCTAGAAAGTCAATCGTGGTCAACCGAGGTCAAGACTAGGTCTAGGCGACTATTTCTAACCATTACCGACCTCTACAACCCATATCCAAGTCCATCTTGGACTTCGAAACTCAAATCTTGGCCGTAGGCCAATTTCCTAATTTATCCTTTTCTAAGGTAAATTTCTAGCCTAGGTGAATATCAAGTTAGCCTACCTACGCTCGGTATTTTGCCCCGTGCTCACTAGGGTAGTAGGGTACTAGCCTATACATACGTTACCTACCAAGATACCTAGGTAAAGTGGACGTCTAGTCCATCTTACGGCCTATTGCCGGTATCTTGAATATTTTACGATACGCAATGGTACGGCACGATACCGGCGCCCTACAACCCCGATTTCAACTCAGGAGCCTACCCGCAAAATCTAATTTATATAATCTAGGCCTCCTCCAAGTTTCAACTCATTTCGACGCTCGGGGCTCAAATTCACCTTCTAACTCGATCTCCTCTAAAATTCTCTTATAGTTCTTATTCTAATTCTTCCTCTTAACTCTTCTTCTAACTGTTTGCCATGAAATATAAAAGGACAGAACAATTATCGGAGGACTGGATTTTTACTTCACGTTATAAACTCGCTCGTACAAAGAAAGCCTAGGGACGAAAACCTAGGTACAGCAGTCTAAGTACAATTGTTTATTTTAGATTCTGGGGGGTGACGATAGAGGCTCGGGAAAGCGACGGCAGCTCTGCCTTACTCCTTGGACGATCGGTATGCAGCCTTGGCTCCAGAAGATTGCTTGGCGTTGGAAGAAGTGCTCCCTTTGCTCTCTCTCTCTGTTCTTCTCTCCAAGTACTCTGGTGCTCTCTCTGATCTCGAAAAGTGCTCCTATGTACGCCTCTTTCTGTGTATGTATGTATCTCCTCTTGCAAGGGAATGGTACCCTGCTATTTATAGGAATGGGGTGTGATCATTAGGGTTGCAAATAATTGCTTCTTGGAGGTGGCGGCGGCCTGTGGATTGGTCAATCTAGGCCATTAGTTTTGACTGTGATGAATCTGGACCATTAAGTATAGATTACACCAAATCTCATCAGCAATTAATACTGATTGGAAAAAAATCTTCTTCATCATGATCTTCTGATGTCTGCGAATAAATTTGATTTATTCTCCTGCCACGTATTCCATATTATTGAGATTTGACCTAATCTCTGATTGTAATAAATCTGGGAGATTGATCGGCTTAGGACACGTGTCCTAGGAGCCACTAGGGGGATCTGAACCGCATGAAGATTGAGCCGCATAAGATTTGGGCAGCATAAGGTTCGAGCCACGTGTCAGGGCTGCTTGGGTAGTGGCTCCCCCCCTTCGAACCTTTGAACCGCATGGAGATGATCATTGCGAGCCGCATAGGGATGCATCCGCCTGGGCCGCATGGAAATGGTCATCTTGAATCGCATGGGAAGGCCTCCGTTTGAGCCGCATGAGACTGTTTCGGCCTGAGCCGCATGGAACGACTTCATTCTGAACCGCATAGGAAGTCTTTGCTCGAGCCGCATATGATCGTCCACGTGTCAGGGCCACGTGGCATTTTCTGGATTTCGGGAGATTGTGTCAGAGATCTTCTTCACTTCCCTAGGGGTCTGTCATTATGACAGTCATAATTACCACTTTTGTGTCAGGACTGCCACTTTTTCAGAGTTGTCAGCCGTCACAGCAATTAATGTAGGAGGGAAGAACTGTTTTTCAAGCCACGTGTCTCCTGTTCTGAGCCGCATAGGACATCTTGAGCCGCATAGCCCCTCGTGCCGTATGAATCTGTGAGCCGCATGGGCTTCCTGAGCCGCATGGAGTTTCCTGGCCGCATGGATCCTTCTTTAATATTTTTCATGCTTCTACAAGACCCCCTTCAAAGTTTTCAATTTGCAAAATTGAAATACTTTGAATAAGAAGCATGGTTATATTCTTCTGGCCGCATATGAAGTCCTAGCCGTATGGATGTTTAAGCCGCATAGATAGTTCAGCCGCATGGATGGCTTAGCCACATAGCTTCTTGCCACGTGTGCGTGTCTTTAATTGCCTCAAATTTGCTTTTAACGCCATCTTTAGGGGGAATCCCAAGGGTTGGTTAATTAAATCTCGGGATTTTATGCCCTGGGTAAATCTCCTTTTATGGGAGAGGGGGTGAAATCTAAGAGTCGGTTTTGTCTTTAGACGAGGCAGTTTATTACTCCACGTGTCTTCCCCCTCCTATAAATAAGAGGAGCTTGAGAGAGAGAGAGAGGAGTTCTTTACTTCCTCTTTCACTTCGAATCTTTTCCTATTCATCTCTTCATCTTCTTCTTGATTGATAATGGCGCCCAAGAAGACCGTTGCAGCGAAGAAGGCCGCGTCTTCGTCGACCGCGACGGCGAAGGGCAAAACTGCTTCTACTTCGACTGCGGCTGCTCCTCCACCGATCGTCGTCCCTGCGGCTCATCCTGACGTTCATCCCCCCATTGTTGGTAGGGACATTGCACGGGTTAAAGAACCCTAACTGCTATGGCTACGTCGCATGCTTTATGCACGAGCCTTTGTGAACCGTATGTTCGGCCTATGGCCGAGCTGCGAGCCGCATAAGAATAACTGCTGTGACCATATACGCGCTGTGCCAACGCAGTCGTATGAGCTATGCTGAGCTGCATGGATTCGTACAGATTTTGTCTGTCACGCGGTCAGTACGAATTTTGTCCGAGCCCTGAGGGCCTTATGAGAGCACTGCCGCATGACTTTTTACTGAATAGGGCCGCATAAATATTCCTCTGTGATTAAGCCGCATAAGGCTTCATTAAATTGGAGCCGCATGAGGCTTTGTTGAGTTAGAGTCGCATGGGTATTTTCTTTAAGCCGCATAAGGCTTCATTAAATTGGAGCCGCATGAGGCTTTGTTGAGTTGGAGCCGTATGGGTGTTTTCTTTAAGCCGCATGAGGCTCGAAAGTACCCGATCATTTGCTTTTTATCCCTCTTTTTAACTTAACTTTCTCTGTCTTTTTTTCAGTGAATCTTCCGGTAAATGCTGCTGGAGAACTCCTGGTGGGTAGTGCCCAAGCTGCTCTGGGCTACAGGTACGACCATATTGTTCAGCATATGGCGGATCAGTTTCCAAGTGACGAACCCTCGGCTAGACTAAATGCCATCAAGAATCAGTCTTTCCATTTCCTTAACGCTATGATGAACTCCGGGAAATTCGAAGGGGAATATTTGAAGCCTGTGTTCTTTTTTGGGGACGCCTTGACTGTGGACAACAGTCACGTTCTGGAGGTGTCGGAGAATTGGCATTTTGTTTCTAACGGGATGGCGATCCGCATCCCCCAAATGGAGCGACACTTCCCGTTATCTTGGTTCAATATGCTCCCATTGGACCAGAAGATGGAGGAGACTTTAACTCCTACACGAAGTGGGATGTTTGTGGGAAATATCCATTATAACAACAGTCTAAAGTCAATGGCTGCCGGCAAGGTGCATACCAGCTGTTCTGTGACGGGGTTGGTCCCAGGTACTTTCTTGAATGTGGCGGGCCCCAACTTCACATTTTCTACCGTCGATACTTTTATAAATCAACTTGCTCGGAAGGGCCCCTACCCCATTGGCCGGTTGATGCTCCCCAGTTGGGTACATCCTATTCCCTCGTGGACCAATCTGTCCATGTGGATCTTGCAGAAGTATGAGGCCTTTTTGTGTGAGATTGGCCTTTACCATGCTATCCGAGGCACCAGCCATGGCTTGTCCATAAACAAGAAGTTGTTCATGTCTCTGCTGGAGATGTATAACTGCCGTACGGGAACCTTCTATACACCCGTAGGGGAAATAGGGCTTGCGCTCCATGAAATGCACGTGGTCTCCAAGCTTTCTTGGGGGGACGAAGCTTTTGAAGCGTATACTCCCACTAATGAGGAACTCGAAGATTTGGAACGACGGTATCCCGGCTTCGTGGCTCTCTACCAAGAGATATTGTGCCACTATAGCACCTGTCATCAGATAGCCCGAAAGGATAGCAACTCGGAAGGGAATGCTCCCCACACCAAGGACTGGGTGCACTATCTTTTCCCGACAGATGCCTCAGGTCAAGTTACCTCTCGTCGCCCTCGATCGCAGGAAGCGGTTAAAGACTTGTTATCGTCGGCTAAGAGAGTGGCCACTACCAGTGACAGATTCGGGAGTAAGACTGACTCTTTTGGTTACTTTTACCAGGATACCCATGAGCTGTCAGAGAAGGCGCTCCTGGCAGGATTTTTGATGATATGGCTGTGAAATTGTATAGTCTCCGGAGGGGCTGGTTCTATTGAGAGAATCAGTCGTAACTTTATCCTTCCGGCGGTGAAGTTAGTTTTGCGAATCAGGCTAGCTCTCCTCCCGGCCATGGTATGCAGCATCCATCGTGGACTTCGTACTTTCACATCTAAGGTCATCGCTCGCGACGTGACCAAGGATTTTGAACGCACCGAGTTGCCCTATCACTATTTGATGGGTGGCTGCTGATGCATTATCCGTCTTTGATGAGACCGGGCTCTGAAGACGGTGTAACTGATGATGACGCATTTATCTTTCGTTACCGTGATAAGCCTTGGGAGTGTGAGACCATGCGGGCTTGCCAGATGGCCTTGGCGAGGGCGGATATGTATCATATTTTTGTATCCATCCTTCGCTTTACTGCGAAGGACATGGAGGCTGTACATCTTGACGGTATTGCGCCTCCTCAACTTCTGGATGGCCAGATGCTCCTGTGGCTGCGAAACATCCGCCCCGCACATCTGGTGTACCGTAACCGCAATACGATTTTTCTGGAGCCTTATCTGCCCAGCAGGTTTGCCCGGCAGTTTAGATACAGCCAACTTTGCCTAGACAACCCCAGCTCCTGTCTGGGTTTTGAAGGTAGCCTTCTTGATGGTATCAGGACTTGGCAATACTACGATACATTCCATACCCGTACCATTTTCTCGGTCCCTGCCATTAAGGCATCAGTGGAGATCTTGTATATAGCGGCTTTATATCATGTCATGGCGAACAAACCCCCGGTCGGTTTTAACCCAGGTGCCAGTTTTATTGTTGGTACCGGCCTGGAGAAAGGATCTCAAGGGTCCAAGAAGAGAAAGACTAGAGTCGAAGTGCCAGATTTGGATTCCGCTGCTGAGGATGATGAAGGCAACGTTCATGATAGAGATGACTCTATCCTTCCAGTGGCAGACGTTGAGGTGGATCAGCCGCCGATTTTGTCAGATGAGATGTTGGGGGATCAGTCACCCGTTGTGCCTGGCCCTACTCCAAAACGTAGCATACAAGTTTCTCCTGTTGGCGGTATTTCTCGTTCTCGAAAGTTGGTTGCAACCAGACACCGTCAGCTGACTATAAGAGAAAGTGGAGAAGACATTAACCCCGTGTCAGAGGTAACCAATCCACTCCCGAACCTTCCTTCCTTCTTTCCTTTTAGCTTCGATTTTAATCATCTTCTTTCCTTCTTGTAGGTGTCAAGAGAAGAAGAAGAGTTTCAAGATGCCGAGGTGGTAACCCGGGATGACGGGGATTTTAGTGAATATGTCCCTGAAACTGGCAAATTTTATCAAGATGACGTTGATCGCGTCGTACTTCCCTCCGGGTTGGCTGGGATAGAAGAACCCGCTGAATCTAACTCGGGTAAGGAGGTCATGTCAGCTACGCAAGAGCTGCAGCCTCCATGTTCCTCTCCTGGTAAGATAAGTTGGATCTTGTCCTGTGAGGAGGCCTACCTGCTCTATCATCACATCTTTCAGGTCACGTCGACTGACCATTGTTCTGGGCATACAGGTCCGGCCTCTCCGGTGCTAAGGATGGACACTATTGAGACGAACTATGTCGAAGGGGCACCGGTGGAGAGGAGTGCATTTCCTCTTCTTTCGGCTTGTCTTGAGGGGCCTCCTGTTGGCTCGAGTTCAGAAAATCGGGTGATGGGGCGGCCAGGGCAGGGGACGATGGTCCTTTCATCCTCTCCTGTTTGGGTGGCTCCAAGGGTCGACCTTTCAGCCTTACCGAGTATCGAGGCTCTTCGATTAGCGGAGGAAGAATTATCCGTTATCCGTGCATCGTCCTGCTCGGATTCCATCCCCCTGGTGGCAAGCTCTAGCATTACTCCTCCGATATTGCCGGCCACGCTTCCTCTGACGCCGTCCTCTACAGAGGTCTTGGATGATGCATTACAGGACGTAGTTGCCAGCTTTCACCGTCATTTGAGGAGGGGGATAACGGCTACTGTGGAAAGAGGGACCTCTTTCGTCTTGTCCCGGCAATGTGCCCAGGGTCAAATTGATATTCTAAAGACTCTTCTTGGTGGTGCGGGACTGGCTGCGCTCTTGGAGGCGAAGTTATTGGAGACTGAGCAGTTGGTGGCCCAGCTGCAGGTGCTGCGGCAGGCTGATTTGTCTGCTGTTATAGATCGGGAGCGTGGCTCTCTCACTGCTACTATAGAGAAGACAAGGTCTGCTGGAGATAAAACCAGGCCGACCGTACTGAAGGACCTTCGTGATCTGTCTAATCGATATGATCAATTGAGCCGTGAGGGCGAAGACGTCATAGCTCGAGAAGCGGCTGCCTCCCGTGGGATCACCGAGACGCGAGAGCAGATCCTTGAGCTTCAGAGGAAGCTAACTTTCTTGGAGTCTGAACTTAAGACTGCCCGTATTGATAAGGAGCTGATTATTCAGGAGGCTGACAGAGTCAATCGAGCTTTGACTGACTTGAAAGTTGCCCTGAAGAAGTTGGAGGATGACTGGCAGGAGCTCATGGGCTTGGATAATGAAGAGCGGTTATCCCGGGAGGTTGAGCGTCGAGTTAAACAGCGACTCGACCAGGAGGCCACCTTAGTGACGAATCGTCTTTTGGAGTTATGTAATGCTGAGCTATAGTCGGCCCTTTTTTCTTGTTTTGTTCTTGTTTTCTTTTTGAAAGGGACATGGTCCCAAAAGATGTAGTACTTTTTTCTTCCTTTAAATAGAGAGTACTTTCCATTCTACCCTTCATTTGCATTGCTTGTTGTACCTGTGATATTGTGGTGATGTTTTTCCCGTCTTGTGGACCTTTTTGTGGACCTGTTACCCATGGCATACCTTGGTTTTAGGTATGGATAACAAGTTTGGTCAGGATATCCGAAACAGCCATGGCAAAGTGGTCATGGGTGCTCTCGGTATTGGGAAAAAGAATGCCGTAGAGCAGCTGGGCTCCCGGGGAATGATGAGATGGTGGATTTATGCTAAGAAACTTAGCAGAGGACATTTGTGGTTAACAGAGGACATTTGTGGACCTATTATCCTTGTCGTACTCCGGTTGTGGGTACAGATAATAGGTTGAAAGGGAACCGACATACTTACTCAGAGGTAATGAGGACATGACAATTATGAAGGTTTCTTCTACGGAGCCTTCCCACTCAGAGGTAATGAGGACATGGCAGGAGTGGGCTCAATGAAGAGGGGGTACATAAAACAACTCAGAGGTAATGAGGACATGGAAGTTCTATGTAGGGGGCGATTTGTTTTTGGCGGAAGTGAAACGACTCAGAGGTAATGAGAACATGGCCGTTTTGGAAATTTGTGGATCGCTTACCCTTTTTTGTGCACTGGAAGTGCGGGTATTGGATCATGGGGGAGGATCTCCTCCAGGAAAAAAGTTCAGAGATATGATCATACATGACTTTCTATCTGAAAGAGTGACCGGGATGTGAGTTCAGAGGCACCATTGGGTACATGACTCGATATTGTGAAAGCGTGAGTTCAGTGGCACCAGCGGGCACATGACTCGATAATCTGGAATGTTGAAAAATGAGTTCAGCGGCACCAGAGGGTACGTGACTCAAAAAATTGGAGAATTATGAGGGTGAGTTCAGCGGTACCAGCGGGTACGTGACTCAAAAATCTGGAGAATCATGAGGGTGAGTTCAGCGGTACCAGCGGGTACGTGACTCGAAGATTTAGAGAATTGTCGTCTAGACATAGTATTTCTTCAGGAACTTGCCGTTGACGGGCAACATGAGCAAGTCTCCATTTTGCTTGGCGAGGCGGTAAGCACCGTTGGAGAATACGGCCTCGATGATAAATGGACCTTCCTATTTTGGCTGTAACTTGCCGGCGGTCTTGTGAGTCATGACCATCGGCCTCCGGACTGCCAGAACAAGATCGCCCACTTGGAATGTCCTGATTTTGACCTTCTTGTTGAAGGCTCCAGAGATGCGTGCTTGATATAGCTCGATCCTTTGTTGAGCCATGAGGCATTTTTCATCTAAGGCCTCCAACTCTTGTAGTCGGTGTCGGTAGTTATCATCCGTCGTCAATTGATAAGTGAGGGCGATACGGAGTGAGGGTATTTGAGTCTCTAATGGGAGAACTGCCTCACTCCCGTATACCAGGGAGAATGGTGTGTTCCCAGTAGCTGTTCGGACTGTAGTATGGTACGCCCATAAACATTCGCCGAGCTTCTCGTTCCAGTCGCGTTTGTTGGAAGAGACAAACTTCTTGAGGAGTTTGATGATGGTTTTGTTGAATACTTCTGCTAACCCATTCGCTGCTGGGTTGTATGGTGTCGAAACAATATTCTGGATGCGGTGTTTGTCGCAGAATCGGTAAAAGGCGTGGCTTGCAAACTGCGGACCGTTATCGTGGATGATCCTCCGGGGCAATCCAAAGCGATAGATGACATGATGCTTAAGGAAGCTGATTACGTTTGAAGTCTTTACTTCGGCGAGTGGAACAGCTTCTGCCCATTTGGAGAAGTAATCCGTGATCGCAAGTATGAAGCGATGTCCACGGAAGGAAGGTGGAGTAATCGGACCGATGATGTCCATCCCCCATGCTTCGAATGGCCAGGATGCCACTGTCGGATGTAGAAATTTGGATGGTTGGTGAATGAAGTTCGCGTGGACTTGGTAGGCTTTGCACCTTCTTGCGTAGTCTATCGCATCTGCTACAATCGTAGGCCAGTAGTAGCCCATTCGGCGAAGACGGTCTTGCAATTTAGGACCAGGCTGATGGGCCCCGCAGACACCGTCATGCGCTTCTCGTACGGCTTCTTTGGCTTCTGCGTTTGACAGACACCGAAGCAATAATCCATCATAGGATCGGCGATACAACATTTTCGTCTTTGTATCATAGAAGAATCTGAGAGAACGTCGTCTGATGGAGGTGGCTT
This sequence comes from Iris pallida, assembly GCA_029216955.1. Taxonomy (NCBI): domain Eukaryota; kingdom Viridiplantae; phylum Streptophyta; class Magnoliopsida; order Asparagales; family Iridaceae; genus Iris; species Iris pallida. Next base: position 35,958 of record JANAVB010028919.1, on the reverse strand, counting down.
CCTTCGGGTTCTCGGGCAGGATGTCGTAGACGACGAAGTCAATGAATGGTTGTCTCCAATCTGGGACATTATCAATCGTCTGAGTGGAATAACTCGCCACGAATTGAACGTTGTTCTTGGGGCAGACCAGTTCGTGGCCTACTACGTCTACCGATTGATGAGTATGATTTGGCACTGCTAGGGAAGCGGCCAGACCTGCTAAGGCATCGGCTTCGATATTTCGGAGTCTGGGGACGTGTTCGATGAAGAACCCCTCGAACGACGATATTTTCCATAAATAAATTCACTTTATTTATTTTGTATCTGAGAAAATTACAACTATAGGAATCTAATCTAGAAGACGATTACTTTATCCCTTGGACGATGCGATGAAGAAGACTCGAACTTTGAAGAACTTGGACAGCAACTGGGCAATCTCTCTGTTCTCTCTGAAAATGACTGTAGTCTCTGATGAAGATGAAGAAACTCTTTTTTATAGAGTTCAGGATAACTGTCCTTAAGCATACGCTCAGGTAGTTACTTGACGTGTGCATAACTGCAGGAACGCGTGGCGAATTTTGATGGAGACACATTAGCGTGCGGTTGAAAGTAGTGGAGCATGTTCAGGAGAGATTGATGGCCTGGATGCCACGTTGCATAACTTCTAGAGAAGTGGATAATTGGTACAGGACACGTGAGAACGTGTGTTGACTGTACGTTGAAAATCATCCTGGATACAACTGCTGTAGAGTCATACGCTAGCTTTGAAGAGGAGTCATACGCTGATTTGGACAGCGTAGTGCCATAGGAAATCCATACGCTCACTTTATGGGCAAGGAGTCATGTGAGGTCATACGCTCGCTTGGTTAGCAAGGAATCATGTGAGGTCCATACGCTCACTTAGCTGGGTGAAGAAGGAGTCATGTGATACGCTCACTTGGCTGGGTGAAGAAGGAGTCATGTGAGGTTGATACGCTCACTGGAGAAGTGGCCACGTGGCTATCATCAATCTTCTTTGGTACACCATATCTTCCTATAACTGACAAAATCTTCTCGAGCGTCGTGACTGCGGATTTGACGGCTGACAGACTGTCAAAACTGACAGTAATGATGGCTTTTGTATTTATAAAGGCTGCTGAGTTGTCCTCGTAAAAGACAAAACCGACTCTTCGAAAACCTATACGACGGTTACTTTTCTCGTGACAGCTGTCTTTGCACGAAAGATGAAGTGTCAGATTCATTCCTCATTTAAACATATACTGTGCTGTCACTTCAGTAAATAATAAAATATTTACTGAGCGTATGGCTTTTGAATGAGCGTACAACTCTGAATTGAGCGTATGGCTTCAACTGACATCTGTCTTTAGGCGTATGGATGAAAATGACAGCGTGTCATAATTTTCCACATCCTACAAGACCCCCTTCAAAGTTTTCGAACTTTATGAGTTTCAAAAGTTCGAAATTACTTTGAACAGAAAGTGGGAATGAGTCCTGACACGCTGGCATTAGTTCATTAAATGTCATGATGACTCTTTATTTTTCGAGATTGATTGAATCTGATGGAAGAATATGAACAGCCAGCAAGCTCTATTATATAAACCGAGAGAATTCAATTTTTGACTTTCATCTTTTGAAACCATGACTCCAAAAGAAGCTGCTGAAGAAGAAGCACGTAAGTTGGGATTCTGTTCCCATGGTGACCCCACTTTTGGGGGCCAAGAACCCGAACCTGTCGTCATCGAGCTCAAGGACGACCCTATGCATTTAGCCAAGAATTTCTTGGGCTACTTTGGTCTGGACGGCTCCTCTTCTTCTGATGGGCAGAGCCTCGCAGAAAAGCGTAAAATGTTCGTTGCTCTGTTACACCGCATGGGGGTCCAAAGCGTAGAAGAATTAGGTGTCAAGCTTAGTCGCTCTGGAAAATAGAGCGTGACTTTATTGCACTCCTTTCCTTTTCCTCCCCCTCTTTTTTGTAAGGCCATCAGTGCCTTAATGAAAAAATGAATATTCAAGAATCTTCTGTTTAGTCCAAATCTGTGTTGAAAACCAACGTGCACCGATGAATAACTGTAGAATACGCCGTCTTCCAAGTTGTAAGTTACGCTAGATAGTGTATGACAATGAAATAGCGTATATTACGCTATTTTCCAATGTTTTGTGAATTCCGCTGAATAGCGTATGTCAGCGTATGTTACGCTGTAAATTACGCTGTCCTTTAACGTTGTGAATTACGCTAAATAACGTACGCCAATGAATAGCGTGCACCAATAAATAGCCCGTAAGTTACGATATCTTCCAACGTTTTGGAAAGCACTCTTTGAATATTTCCAAGGCTGTGCTGGTTTCCAAAGTACACGTGTCATTCATTCCACAATTTACGAGCGCTATTCATGCGGATCCTTTCCAAGAATAGGTTCATGCTCCATACTTTAAATAGATGGATGAACTCCACGCAAACTCATCTTCCCATTCTTCTTCCTCTCTTCTGAGAATGAATTTTCTATGAGAAGGAAATAGGAAAGCCATGTTGTCTGATGTCAAATCTCTGTGCACGCTACCAGACATGGATCTGTCAATCCTTAGCAGCAAACTCAGCGGTAAGTTCAATATACACGCATCGAATTTTTTGTTTGCTAAGGACAAATTCATCTTCCCGAAATGAACAGAATGCATCTGTCTTTGCTTGGCCAGTTTCTGTTGACTGATTTTTCTTTACTGTTTCTTGCAGAATTTTGGCTGAAAACCTTCTTCAGAACTGGCATTGGTGATATGGATGCTGTGGACAATGTTCTTCTGACATCTACATCAGGGAGCTCATACGCTTTTGACGCGTACATCAGACAACTCAGAACTCTTCGTGGGATAGAAGGGTCTTCCTCAGATGGTAGGAAGAGCCTTTATACACGAGAGTTGGACGGTGGAGTCAACTCTTACCCGAGAGATTGGGTAGTAGAGTTCCTTTTACGGCAGAACTAGGAATTGTATCCCAAGGTTTGGATACATTCCTATCTGCTTGAGGTGCCGCCGTTCCTCCACGCGCTGTATTGGCAGCAACACGCCATCGTGTTGCCATACTCTGTGGTTCTCCTCTCGTCTGAGAGATAAGACCAGAGTTTGATTCCTGCTGGACACCCAGGAATTGCCACAAACAACGAGATTGCCAGAGAAGATCCAAGAAGAAATAGATCTCAGTTGTACATAGAATGAAAATCCAAGATTTGTAATAGATTTCCATTATGATTTGTAGGAAAGTCTAAGAAAATGTAATAGACTTTTATAGTGAAATGGAAGTGACAATTCTTCTATGCTCAATGATTTGTATTGTGGATGAATTGTGGACATGATAGATAATAAAATCATCTTTTCTGTTCTAGAGTATATAATATTATCAGAGGTATTATGGACATGATAATATATAGAAACTCAAAAGAAAATAGATTGATTTCTATGCAGAGGTCAAAACATGACAAATGAGTAAGTAGATTCGGAATTGATTCAGATGTTATGAAAAACATGATAAATAACGAATCCCCACTTGATAAATTGATAGAAGATTATGAACAGACGAACCGTTTAGGAAATGATGAATGGATGAACCGTCGAATGAATGTAATAAATGAACAGATGAACCGTCAAGTATTAATGAATGTATGAATCGTCGAATGAATGTGAGAAATGAATGGATGAACTGAATCCCGGGAAAGAATACGTCCCTTCGATCTTTGTAACCATATACCTATAAATAGAGCATATATTTGAGTAGAAGAATCATACATCATCCTCTTTTATCCACGATGTCTTCTGAAAAGAATACAAAGAAGACTGAAGTCGTCTCTGAAGTTACTGAAGGTGCTAAAGAGCATCTTCCTCCGCAGAAGAAGGAAATAGGCGAAAGCTCATCTACTCCCAAGCCGCCAAAAGATATCCTCGACTTCCTGGTCGAACAAGGAGAAACCGAAGAAGAAGAAGCAATGAGGCTGGCTGCCTGTCAGTTCTTGGTGCGGTCAGGAAATGATGTATTAAATTCTTTTGCTGATTATGTATGTAGCCCTTGTCCCAAGTATGAGAGGGATGACAGTGATCTTCCATGATGATGTACTTTTTTTTTCTTGAAGAATTTGTCAAAATAAACTCTGTTTAAAGAAACTTTGTTTATGATGTATCATTCCTGCTTTATATTATTTTGCCTTTATTCACTGATCTTTTAGACTCAGAAATCAAAGGACGAGATATCATTTTCATAGAATATGGTACATACTGAGATAGAAAATTCAGAGGTGATATGGACATGATTTTCTATACAAGATCTTTATTAAATCCTCTGGAAATCTAATAAGACAAAATATCAAATTCTCTGGGAAAATGATACATGGTAGAATATCAGTTTCCGCTGGGGATAATGACATCGAAATAGCTTTTGTAGAGAAGGATTTTATATTTGCTGGGGAATGATGAAAATATTATTTATACATAATATTTCTTTAAGAATTTGCCATTGATAGGCATCATCGTGACTTTCCCGTCCATAGAGGCAAGCTGATATGCTCTATTAGAGAAGACTTTGTTTACTACGAATGGGCCTTCCCATTTCGCGTTAAATTTGCCTTTGCTCATATGTGTCATGGTCATCGGACGTCTGACAGTAAGGACCAATTCTCCCTTCTGATATGTTCTGACTTTGACTTTCCGATTAAAAGCTTTTGAGATTCGGGCTTGATATAGCTCGATATTTTGTTGCGCATACAATCGCTTTTCATCTAGAGCTTCCAACTCTTGAAGTCGAAGACGATCATTATTCTCTGTTGTCAGTTCATTGGAGATTGCAATTCTCAGAGAAGGAATCTGGATCTCAAGGGGAAGAACAGCTTCACACCCATATACTAAAGAGAAAGGTGTACATCCAGTCGCATTGCGAACTGTGGTGCGATAAGCCCATAAACATTCACCAAGCTTCTCACTCCAGTTACGTTTATTGGAAGAAACGAACTTTTTCAAGAGTTTGATGATTGTTTTGTTGAAAGCCTCTGCTAGCCCATTGGCTGCTGGATTATATGCTGTAGAAGCCAGATTATTAATCCGATGATCATCACAGAATCGAGTAAATTTCTGGCTGACGAACTGTGGTCCATTATCATGGATAATACGCCGAGGAACACCAAATCGATAGATGACATGATGTTTGACAAAGTTGATAACACTAGAAGTCTTGACTTCAGATAACGGGATTGCTTCAGCCCATTTAGAAAAGTAATCAGTTATTGCTAGAATAAACCGATATCCTTTTGATGATAGTGGATTGATAGGACCGATGACGTCCATGCCCCAAGCTTCAAAGGGCCATGATGCCGCTGTTGGGTGTAAGAACTCTGATGGTTGATGGATAAAGTCTGCATGAATTTGACAGGCTTTACATTTCCGAGCATATTGAATAGTATCAGCTACCATCGTAGGCCAATAATAACCCATACGTCGGATACGATCTTGAAGTTTTGGACCTGGCTGGTGAGCCCCGCAGACGCCATCATGTGCTTCACAGATTATCTGTTGTGCTTCTTCACTAGCGATACATCGGAGGAGAAGACCGTCGTAGGCCCGACGATATAATGTCTTCGTAGTATGATTATAATAAAATCTGAGAGATCGACGCCGAATAGATGCTGCTTCACTCGGGTTATCAGAAAGTATGTCATACAACACAAAGTCCAGAAACGGACGTCTCCAGTCTTCAGTTACGGTGTCTATTTTGTTAGAAAAGACATATTTCATAGTAGAATCGGAAGAAGACAAGGACATTTTGTCAAACTTTAATTCAGCATCAAAGTTGAGAGAATCTTCGTTTGGATTATGGGGAAAAGCCAAAGCCAGATTATTTTCAACGCAGAATAGTTCTCGGTTATAAACCACTATCACTTGCTGACGTCTGATTGGTATGGCTAATACAGCAGCAAGATTAGCCAAAGCATCAGCTTCTGCATTATAGGCTCGTCGAACATGTTCGATAAAGAAACCTTCAAAGGAGGAGGCCATAGAGAGTGCTATTCGATGATAAGGTATCAAATCTTGATGACGAATTTCATACGTTCCTCTGATCTGATTGATGATAAGCTTAGAATCTCCATAAACTTCTAAATATTGAACATCCAGATGTTTAGCGAGTTGAAGACCAATGAGCAACGCATTGTATTCTGCAACATTATTTGAACATGATTGATCCAGAGAATAAGCCCTCTGAATAGTTAATCCCTCTGGGGATACAAGAACAATTCCAACTCCGGCGACAATATTGCCGTTAGGACCTATTCTAGATGCTCCATCAAAGAATAGACGCCAGGTAGGAACTTCTTCAGAAACCATATTTGAATCCAGAACTTCATCGGGAATCTTATCATATAATTTAGAATCTTCTGGGACTGCATGAGCTGCTAGAAAATCAGCAAGAGCCTATCCTTTAACTGACTTCTGAGGAATATAATGCATGTCATATTGGGCTAACAAGATTCCCCAATTAGCTAGTCTGGAGTTGAGAATACCAGGTTTCTTCATCATAATCCTGATGGGATTCACTCTAGAAATGACATGAATCGTTTGACCGATAATATAATGTCGTATTTTCTGAACAGCAAACATTAATGCTAGGCATTCTTTCTCGATTGGAGAATAACGCGGTTCAGCACCCGTCATTGTGCGACTGAGATAATAAATGGCCTGTTCATGACCATCTTTATTTTTCTGGGCGAGTAATGCACCAAGAGAATGATCCATAGCTCGAACATATAGAAGAAATGGTATTCCCGAGACGGGAGGTACCAAAACTGGAGGGTTCATGAGGTACTGTTTGATGTCATCAAATGCTTTTTGACATTCTTCGTTCCAGATGAAAGATACACCTTTCTTCAGAAGTTTGTGGAATGGTCTGCAGCGTCCTGATAAGTTGGAAATGAATCTCCTGATATAAGCAATCCTTCCTTGAAATCCTCGTAGCTCTTTTAAGGTGCGTGGAGGACGCATCTCTTGGATGACTTTGATCTTCTCGGGATCCACGTGTATACCTTTAGCGGTAATGACGAAGCCGAGAAATTTACCACTAGAGACGCCCAGGAAGGACTTAGTAGGGTTCATTTTAAGTTGATGTTGACGCATTAAATCAAAGATAGTCTTCAAATCTTGGATATGATCCTCCTTTCGTCGACTTTTGACTGCAATATCATCAACATAGCATTCGACTATTTTTCGAAGATGTTCGCGAAATATAGTGCTCATTGCTCGCTGATATGTTGCTCCTGCATTCTTGAGACCAAACGGCATCACTGTATAACAGTATGTACCGATCGGCGTTCTGAAGGAAGTGTGTTTTTTATCATCTGGAAACATTTTGATCTGGTTGTATCCCGAATACCCATCCATAAATGACATTCGTTCAAAACCACATGTATTGTCGATCATGACATCAGTAATTGGAAGAGGAAACTCGTCTTTAGGACAAGCTGCATTGAGATCGCGAAAGTCTATACAGATTCGGATCTTGCCAGTCTTTTTAAGGACAGGAACAATGTTAGCCACCCAGTCAGGATGTTGTTCCTCTCGAATAAATCCAGAAGCCATAAGCTTGTTGACTTCAGCTTCAATTGCATCCATAATGTCTGGACGAAATCGTCGCTGTTGCTGTTTGACCGGTTTAGCATTTGGCATAATATTAAGCTTGTGCATTGCGATCTTCGGATCTAGTCCTGGCATATCCTCGTAGCTCCAGGCGAAGACATCGATATAATCACGAATAAGCTTGATCATGTCTTGCTTATCTGTTTCTGAAAGACTTTCACTGATGAATATTGGTTTAGGAGAACCTTCTTCACCAACATCAATTTGGATCAGTTTATCTTCAGTAGGAGGTTCCCTCTGCTCGAACCTGAATTCCCATTGATCATCTAATCTTTGAGCCCATTGTTCCGATTCGGGTGATATTTCAAAATCATCCTCATCTTCATCATTTTCTTGTGGGCCATCAACAGAGACCATATTGATGGATAGAATAGAGCGATAAAGATCGCCAACACTCGTGTCAGAATCCCAAGAGAGAGAATCAGAAGACTCAGATCGTTCATCTTCAGATTGTTCGTCTTTATTGAATTTTGACTCTTCATGGACTATGTTGATAAAGGAAGTAGGAGCAATGTAACCTAAACCACATTTTGTCCTTCCGTATTTTAATGGAGGAATTCGAACAGGCATTCTTCTTCCTTTTCCATTATTGAGACTGGTTCTAAAGTCATAACCCATATTCTTGATGATATTTTGGATTGTTGACTGTAGCAACGCAGTTGTAACCTTCCAGTATCATCGTTTATGTCATCTTCTTCCAAGTTAGGAGGATTCTGAGGTCCTTTATAGAAAAATATTAGATTTTCTCCCTTCTTTCGACTGGGGACCACAAAGTATGATTTCTGTATAGAGTCTAATGATACGTCTGTATGAAGAGCTTGAACAACCCCTATAGTTAGTGGCTCTAAGCTATTTAGCAATTGTAAATAACTTTGTACATAACCACAAACATCAATATACTGCAAAGGAGATGCTTCATTAATACTAGATGCTGTATTTACAACAGAAGGCTGAGCCTTATCAGACTTAGTCAGATTAACGACAAAGGGGGAAGAAGAAGAACAGTTAGAATTTTTGTTTCGATTAAGATCGATAACAAAAGGCTCAGAAGAGGTGAGCTCCCTTGAAGAAGACCGTGGATAAGTAATGCGTCCACTGACTGGAATGACTAGAGTATCTGATCTAGCCTGAGAAGATGGAGGGGGAGTGATGAGTCTACTGACAGGAATGATCAGCGAACTTTGTGAAGCTTGGGAAGATGGTGAAGTAGTACGTCCACTGACAGGAATTATCAGTGAGCCCTGGACAGATGATGAAGTAGTACGTCCACTGACCGGAATTATCAGTGAGCCTTCTTCGGATGATCTAACAGACTGCGGAGGAGTGATACGCCCTTTTACAGGAATAACAAAGTGTCAACTTTGGATGTCTCATCTTCATTATCCATAGCTTGCAAGACTTTCGAGTATTCATCTTTGTACATGCAAGCATCATTGAAGTAAGCTTCGACTCCTTTGAATGGGTAAAGATCTGCCACTTCTTTTTGAACATCGCCATTATCATCAACATATTTGAAGCACTGATGAAGGGTTGAAGGAACGACATTATGTTCATGCAAGAATGGTCTTCCTAATAGAGCATTGTATGAGCAACCATGATTGTCGATGATGTAAAAAGTAACCTTAGTACGAAGATCGCCTATTTGAAATTTAAGGCGAATCTTGCCTAAAGGCTCACTTTTTCCTTGATTGAATCCCAAGATGGTAGTGATAGTGCTGGAGAGGCTATGTACAGGTATCTTTAATGCATCTAACATAGCCTTTGGCATAATACTGAGAGCGGATCCTGGATCAATCAATAAACGATCAACCTTCATAGAATCAATATATCCTGTATGATATAAAGGACGGTCATGTCGATTATCCTCTAGCAGCATATCGTCCTGCGTAAAGGTAATGTTTGGAATAAATTCCAATACATTATGGCAATGAGAAACAGGTTCTGTTTCCAACTTCTTGAGAAGAGTTAAGCAGGTTTCTGCTTGCAACAGTGCTTCACTTAAAGTTTCTCGAGTCTCTTTAGAGAGGCGTAAGAGCTCGAAGATTGATAATTTAGCTGGGGTATTGGCTAGTTGAGCCAATATATCAAAATTATAAGGCTTTTCAAGTCCTGTAGGAGATAACTTCTTCAATGGTTTGTCGAAGCGGACTTGTTGTTTGCCTTTGTCAGCTGCTGTTGGTTTAGAAGGAACTGTCTCAACAGGAACATTTAAAGGCTCTTCAGTAGAGACTGGAGTTGGGGCTGTAGCCGGAGGAACGTCAGAAATTTCTTCAGGAACTTCAGCATAATCTTTCAAATATACTTTTCCTGACCGAGTTCCAGCATGAACTTCAACTTCAGATTCTGGTTCAAGGTCTATGGAAACCATGCTGCAATTCTTTATTTTGCTCTTGGTTCTTTTATGTTTGATGAAAGCTTCATTCCAGAAACCAAGGCCAACACGAGATTGATTATGTCTCATGGTGATGGCCAAAGGTGCTCGGAGTCCCTTGCCTGAGTTCAAACCCGGAGCAGTGGCTAGATCATAACCCATCTTCACCATCAATTCACGAGATTGTGAACTGTATAAATGAAAAGCAGGTTTGTACCTATCTTCAATTTGAGGTACAGATTTTATCTTCGTAGAGAGTGAATTTCCTGCTGAGATGAAAGTAGAGGTTAGATAAAAATCGGGTGTGAAACTAGAAGTCACATTGCATGACTTAGTCTTCCCGAACTTCTTTTTAGATGAGGAAATCTTCTGAGGAGAAGAGGAAGACGTTTCAAACTCCGTCATTAAATCCGGGTGAATCCACATGATCTCTCCCTTCTTAGTTGTGACAGGAACAAGTCCGTTATTCTGTGCTGGTGGGATGTTTACAACTTCGAGAGTTGCTTTGGGGATAGGAACAATCCCACTTTCCACCTTTAAGGGAGGAAAGTCACCGAACTGCATTGAAATTACATTTGCTGTGACTGTTTTGTCTTTGGGTGTTAATGTCACAGCTCCTGATTTAATCATCTCTTGAATCTTCCCTTTTAATACATAGCAAGACCGGATTGTATGACCCAGCATTCTATGATATGGACAGTATTTTGGATGATCTGTCTTATTGGCTTCATCAGGCTTTTTAATTTCTGGCAATTGAATCTTATTACCTTTGAGTAAGCATTCAAAGATACCCTGAACATCGTCATCATCGAAAGAATATTCTTCTTTCGGCCGAGGAGATCTCTGTTGTTGATTTGTTGGAGCTGAAGTAGCTTGGGTAGTCTTTACCTCTTGACTACTATTTTGGAGATTGACTTCAAGAGCTTCTTTCCCTTTGCGATTGTTGGGTCGAGTACTATTGCTAGCACTCTGATTTGATTCTTTGGGAGCCATTTATACCCCCAGACCCTTAAAGGTCTCAGCACTGACCTCGGCAGCCTTGGCACTGACAATGAATGAAGGCCAATCTTGGAACTGAGTGGATCCTGTCCACATGCTGATAATTGGTAAGAGGTTCGACTTGCAAGTGTCGATCGTAACAGCATCGGGAGTTCCAAGAGGCATTTTGAGGGCTTCTCTTCTGAATCTCTCAATGAATTCCTCAGTGGCCTCATTATTCTTCTGTTTGATTCTTATGAGGGCCGACATGGTCATATCATTGAGCCCTTCGTAGAATCGTTCAAGAAACATTTGCTTAAAACCGGCAAATGAGGTAATGCACCCATCAGGGAGACTTCTATACCATTCATAAGCCGTTCCTTTGAGACATCCAATGAACACCCGAGTAAGGAGAGCGTCACTTGGTTGCAGTTGATCAGTCATTACTTCAAAATGATTAATGAACTGACTTGGAGAGGTTGTCCCATCATAGAAAGAGATGGTCGGAGGTTTGTATTTTGGTGGATACGATACCTGCTTCCATTCTATCGGATAAGGCTGTTTGATGCCTAACCTTTGTAAACCATCCTTCTGTTTGAATGCCTCGAATTGAGTTTTGAGATTCTTCAATTCTTCAGAGACAACTCCCGAAGATTGTAGAGTTGTGGCTTGTAGAGTGTAATTGGGAGGAGGGACTGCAGCATATGTACCACCCCCAGCTCCAGAGTGACTTGGTGTGGTTTGTACAGGAACATTAGATTGTACCCCCGAAATAGTAGAGGGTTCGGGGTTTGGAACACAGGGGCATTCAATACCACTGGTGGTGCTGTCTGTTGTTGAGCCTGCATTAGAGTGTGCATAGCACTCAATGTATCTGCCATGGCTCGTAATTGTTGTTCTAAAGAAGAAATCCTCTGTTCATGAGCCTCATTGCTAGTCGAAGGTTCATGATCACTTTCTGCCATGTAAGTGGTAATCATTCGAGGAATAGATGATGAAACAGTCTGTTCTGAATCATCACTGTGTGAATCAGTATCTTTCCCAGGGTTTTTTACAGAAGTCAATACTGGAAAATTGGACTCTCCAAGGAAGTCTTCTGTGATCTCCAGATTACCACTTGGATGAGAAGAAGAAGAGGCTCTGGTCAAGGCTCCGGTCCTGGATCGAGTGCCGAGATAAACACCATCTTCAGAGTCTGATATAGCATCAGACCGTATGTTACCCCCAATATTTCTGGAAGTCATGTTGACAGAAGCATAAAGAGGTTCATCTTCATCCAACATTGGTTCATATTGAATCCATTCGAAAACAGATTGTCTTTTTGGTGAACAACAACATTGGATGACAACCCGAGGTTGGAAGTCACAACCATGCTTTTCATGGTGAATATGGGCAATGTCATAGCCAGATGGAGTGTCAATTCTCTGTTTATTTTGCAAATATTCCCGGAGATCTGTAGGAACAGATTGGGAAGTATTTGAAGATAGTTTCTGTGTAGAAACTTGTCTTTTGTTCTTCTGTCTTCTTGGTTCCTGAGTGTATAAAGACTGATTAATTTGAGCCACATAGTTCTTGGCATATTCTGCATCAGGGTCTAATATACTTGTCTCAGTGGAACCGAACCGATTCTGATTAAGCTTATTACGAAGATCCGTGGGAGATTTAACTTTAATATCAGTCTTGGATACTTGTAATTTGCCTTTCTCAGACCGAGAAATTTTGAGAGAAGGAAGATGAGTATTATTCCGACTAGGAGTCGGTAATAATCCATCTTTAGAGGAATTAGCCAAAAGGCGTTTTCCATTCTTTGATCTAGTAAGAGTACTAGTCAAATTAACTCCAGAGGTAAAGACCTTAGGAGTAGAGGAGTTGACTAAAGAGTCTTTCTCCTTGGTTGGCACAAGATGTGCAAGTTGAGGGGGAATCATTTGTATGTTCTGTGGAAGAGAACCCCCAATCTGATTTTCAGAAACAGTCAAAGGACTGTATTTGTTAGCATACGCTGACTTCAGTTTGGACTTCTGGTCATACGCTGCCTTTTTATTAGCATACACTGGCTTTGGCTCAGCGTACGCTACCTGATGTTGGCTTTTGTACGCTGCCTTTGCCGTACGCTGCCCTTTGAATGCCATACGGTCAGAGTCATCAATGGCTAAAGAGCCGACTGCTATCGTAAGAATAGAAGGAGAAGGGACTTTGACATGTCCAGAGATGGTTTTCCTTGGACACATTGACTTGGTTAAAGAACCAATTTTGTCAGCGTGACTAGGGGAAACCACTGTTGCCGTGTTCCGAGAAGCCGAAGTATGCTTCATAGAAGTTGAAGATGTGTTCTTGTCAGCATGAGAAGTGACAGAAGCGTCTCGGACTGCTGCAGAAGACTTAGGGACATAGATGGAGTGTCCCTTCTTCTTGGCAACAGGAAGAGCGGAGGAAGCAGTGCGGCCCTCCTTCGCCTTGAGCATTTCTTCATAAGCCGATTGGTCGAATTGTACAACCATCGTCTTCTTCGTCAAGCCTATCGATGAAGTATCGCATTGAGTTGTTGCTATCTTATTGGAGGAGACAGCTTTCCCCAGCAGAGTCGCCAATTTGTTTTCCATAAATAAATTCACTTTATTTATTTTGTATCTGAGAAAATTACAACTGTAGGAATCTAATCTAGAAGACGATTACTTATCCCTTGGACGATGCGATGAAGAAGACTCGAACTTTGAAGAACTTGGACAGCAACTGGGCAATCTCTCTGTTCTCTCTGAAAATGACTGTAGTCTCTGATGAAGATGAAGAAACTCTTTTTTATAGAGTTCAGGATAACTGTCCTTAAGCATACGCTCAGGTAGTTACTTGACGTGTGCATAACTGCAGGGACGCATGGCGAATTTTGATGGAGACACATTAGCGTGCGGTTGAAAGTAGTGGAGCATGTTCAGGAGAGATTGATGGCCTGGATGCCACGTTGCATAACTTCTAGAGAAGTGGATAATTGGTACAGGACACGTGAGAACGTGTGTTGACTGTACGTTGAAAATCATCCTGGATACAACTGCTGTAGAGTCATACGCTAGCTTTTGAAGAGGAGTCATACGCTGATTTGGACAGCGTAGTGCCATAGGAAATCCATACGCTCACTTTATGGGCAAGGAGTCATGTGAGGTCATACGCTCGCTTGGTTAGCAAGGAATCATGTGAGGTCCATACGCTCACTTAGCTGGGTGAAGAAGGAGTCATGTGATACGCTCACTTGGCTGGGTGAAGAAGGAGTCATGTGAGGTTGATACGCTCACTGGAGAAGTGGCCACGTGGCTATCATCAATCTTCTTTGGTACACCATATCTTCCCATAACTGACAAAATCTTCTCGAGCGTCGTGACTGCGGATTTGACGGCTGACAGACTGTCAAAACTGACAGTAATGATGACTTTTGTATTTATGAAGGCTGCTGAGTTGTCCTCGTAAAAGACAAAACCGATTCTTCGAAAACCTATACGACGGTTACTTTTCTCGTGACAGCTGTCTTTGCACGAAAGATGAAGTGTCAGATTCATTCCTCATTTAAACATATGCTGTGCTGTCACTTCAGTAAATAATAAAATATTTACTGAGCGTATGGCTTTTGAATGAGCGTACAACTCTGAATTGAGCGTATGGCTTCAACTGACATCTGTCTTTAGGCGTATGGATGAAAATGACAGCGTGTCATAATTTTCCACATCCTACAGACGAGATGATGTTGATTGCTATTTGGTGATAAGGAATCATGTCTTCGTGGCGAACTTCGTATGAGCCCCGGATTTGATTGACGATTAACTGAGAATCGCCGTATGCTTCAAGATATTCTACCCCCAGCTCCCTTGCAAGTTGGAGGCCAATGACCAGAGCGTTGTACTCGGCCACATTGTTAGACCAGGGCTCCGTGAGGGAGTAAGCGCGGTTGATCACCAATCCGGTAGGGGAAACCAGTACCACCCCAACTCCGACGACGATGTTGCCCTTAGGTCCAGTTCTCGAAGCGCCGTCGAAGAACATTCGCCATATATCATCGTGAGAGGTTGCATGCGAGTCGACGACCTCATCTGGGATCTCTTCATATATTCTGGACGACTCCGAGCCCGAGTGGGCTGCCAAAAAGTCTGCCAGGGCTTGACCTTTGACCGCCTTTTGTGGGACGAAGATCATATGGTAGGGGGATAGCAATATTGCCCATGTAGCGAGACGAGAGCTGAGTGCCCCTGGTTTAGTCATGAGGAACCTGAGAGGGTTGACTCGTGAGATCACATGTATCGTTTGTCCGGTGACATAGTACCGTGTCTTCTGAATGGCGAACACTAGGGCCAGGCATTCCTTCTCCACAGCGGTATATCGGTGCTCTGGCCCAATCATCATTCGGCTGAGGTAATATATGGCCTGTTCATGGCCTGCATCATTTTTTTGTGCTAACAGAGCTCCGAGGGAGTGCTCCATTGTTCGAACGTAGAGAGCAGGAATGGTTTTCCAGCAACCGGGGCCACCAGGACTGGAGGGTTCGACAAATATCTTTGATGCTGTCGAAGGCCCGCTGGCATTCTTCGTCCCATACGAACGAGACGCCTTTCTTCATGAGGTGGGTGAATGGCCGACATCGCCCGGAGAGGTTAGAAATGAACCTCCTGATGTATGCTAGCCTCCCTTGAAGGCCTCTGAGTTCGCAGAGATTTCTCGGGGGACCCATCTCCATAATTGCCTTTGTCTTCTCAGGGTCTACATGGATACCCTGGGCGGGTGATGATGAAACCCAAGAACTTCCCGCTGGATACGCCCAGGAAGGACTTCGTAGGGTTTATTTTAAATGTGCGCTCGCATCAGGTCGAATACCATCCTCCGATCCTACAGATGGTCTCCCTTACGGCGACTCTTGACGGCGATGTCATCAACGTAGCACTCTACAGTCTTGCATAAGTGGTCCATGAAGATGATACTCATGGCTCTTTGATATGTGGCGCCAGCATTCTTTAAACCGAAAGGCATGACTGTGTAGCAATACGTGCCAATCGGTGTTCGGAATGATGTGTGCTTTTTGTCGTCAGGAGACATCTTGATTTGGTTGTATCCCGAGAAGCCATCCATGAATGACATACGTTCAAAGCCGCAGGTATTGTCAATCATGATATCCGTGATAGGGAGGGGGATTCATCTTTGGGGATGCCTCGTTCAGATTATGGAAGTCGATGCAGATTCGAATCTTTCCATTCTTTTTGAGGACGGGTACTATGTTGGCGACCCAATCCGGATGTTGTTCCTCACGAATGAAGCCACTGGCTATCAGTTTGTTGACTTCGGTTTCGATCGCATCCATGATGCCTGGGCGGAAGCGTCGCTGTTGTTGCTTGACTGGCTTTGCGTCCGACCGAATGTTGAGCTTGTGAAGAGCAATATCGGGATTTAACCCCGGCATGTCTTCATAGATCCATGCGAACACATCAATGTATTCTTTGACAAGTTCCAGCAGTGATTCTCGCTCTTCGTCTGTTAAACTTTTACTGACGATGATTGGTTTTGGGGAAGATTCGCTGCCGAGGTCGACCTGGATAACCTCATCTTCAGTAGGAGGTTCCCTCAGTTCGAACCGCTTTTCCCATTGCGCATCCAACTACTGGGCCCACGGCTCTAGCTCAAGGATTTCGGGGATGTCTTTGTCTTCTTCATAAGCGTCAGCGAATGCCATGTTGACTGACAAGACTTGTGAATACATCTTCGATGCTGGTATCAGAGTCAGAAGTTGGTAACCCGGTCGAATGTGAATGCCAGTCACATTCTTCATCTGAACTTTCAGGGGTCGTCGTGGGTGTTACATACCTAATCCACATCGAGACTTGCTATAGTAGTCCCGTGGTTTGCCAGCCGGGACCGGTGGCTTCAAAGGTAATCGTCGTCCAGTACCGTAGTTCAAACCCGACGTCGTTTTCCAGATCATACCCCTGTTTCTGCATGAGATATTTAGATTGGGGCTATAAAGATACAGAGGTAGTCTCCCGGTATCCGATCCAAGGTCGACTTCTTCTATGGTGAAGGGATGCGGATTGTCCTTCCGGCCGAAGATGATTGGATGGTCCCCTCCCTCGATTATTCGGTAAGCGTCTTTGTTGGAGTAAGCTGGATTGTGGTGTAGACATTTGTCACCTGTGTGTGTAGGTGAGTGCCTATACCGTGTTCTATAGCGTACATTGTACAAAGCTTATTAAGCTCGAGGTAGTTCAAAGATAGCCCTTTATTAATGAAGTAAGGTATCTTTTCTAGGGGGATTACATCATCTGCGGAGGGAACATCAGTGTGGGCAGCCACATACTTGGCTAGCTGGTTCCTCTTCGGCTACCCCCTGTGTGAATGAAGACTGAAGGACGACCTGGGGAGCTTGATCGTCAGCGGTTTAGTTGATGAAGCTGAGCGTGGAGTTGTTGGCAGACTAGCGACCCCCAGTTTGGTACTCGATGTGGGGTGAGGAGTGGCTGGTTCGCTAGAAGTGTCTGTCACGACCCGCTACCCAAATTGTTGGCCAGGCCGAGTCATGCCCAGCCTACGTTGATAAAAAAGTAGTAAGCTGTTCTAAAGATAACAGGATAAGACTAAATGTGCTAACAGTTCTATAAGTGAATAAAAGTCATAAATACTCCAAACACAAAAGTCGTATCATATAGTAAATGTCCAAAGTACAAGTCTGAAATGTAAAAACTGGATACATGTCCAGTTACAAAAATATGTAGCCTAATACATGACTACTCTCAAAAAGTCTAAAACAAAAGACAACTAGGCGAGGTTCCCTGCAGGAACATCCTCGTAAAGCAAGGCCGGGACCTCGGCAGTAGTAACTCCATAATATGTTTCGCAGAGTAACTCCTCCTCAGTAAGGACACCTACAACGTTATCCTGTCAGGACGGGAGCAAGTACTAATTCTAGCAAACTAAATATACGAAGCATGAACAAGAATGTAATAACTGGAATCATGGTTTAATTGGTTATTTTATAAATAACCACATGTAGTTTAAAAGTTTAAAACTGTAGCATGTACGTGAATCGGTCAATAGGTGAACAGGATGTACTGTGGTACATATCAAGTTTTCTGGTATGTGTAGGAACGAAATAGTAAAGCGTAATACTCTAGAGGGGGGTGAATAGAGTTGGCAGCGGAATAATGCTAATTAAAAATGTTAGCAGCACAATCACAGAATATTAATCACAACTAAAATAATGTAAAGATAGAGTTAAGAGAGAAAACGCAAAGACAGCGATGTATACTGGTATCCCTCTGTTGAGGACTAATCCAGTCGGTAGAACTCTTGCTACCAGTTGAATCCACTATTGGAAAAATTGCAAGTTTTCTTACGAAGTCCTTGCAACTTCTACAACGCGAGCTTTGATACGAAGAACTCGTCCAACTTCAAATGTGAAGAGGTATTCTTCAATCAAGCCTTCTGATTACAATCTCTCAGAAACTTCTAGACCGTACCGTACTGGCAAATTGACTAGAGGATTGTAACTGGCTTGGGATCTGAAATTGAAATCTCTAGAAAACTCTTTGGAAGACTGAAAGCTTTAGATAGAGAGAAGATTGAAATTGAATGAGTGAGTTGAAATGATCGAAATCCTTCTCTATTTATAGGAGTTCCAAAGGCAGACTTCTGATAGAATTCGGGCAGAATTCGGACAGAACTCTTGAGCAAATCTCGGTCAAATCCGCAACTGCAGGAGGACCAAGTTCCAAGGATTCAAAATCACAATGGCCACTAACCGAACTCTGGCCGAACTCGGTCCGAGTTCTGTCAGGGTTAAGTCAGGGTTTAGTTAGGGTTTTGAAAAAGCTTTTGGTGATCTTTGAAAACCTTTTTGAAAACCTTTTTGTAAACCTTTTTGAGAGATCATTTTAAAAACATTTTGAACTCATTTGAGGGTAGCCTATTTGCCAGTACGACTCGGTGTATAACATTCCTAGACTCAAATAAAATAAAAAATACATTACATAAGGAATTACAGACTCGAGTAGGCAAACAGATCTTCGGTCTTGAATTTAGTGGATAGCCAATCTTGATCATGTCCAAGAATCCGAGATGTCCCGTATATCCAGACAGAGTTTGATCAATTATTAAAATCAGGTTGACCATATGACCAATGGGCCAACAATCTCCCCCATTTTGATAATTGACAAACTAGAATGATATAACATTAAGCTTGTTCAAAAATATCAAAAAGAAGTAGAATTGTTTATATCCTGTATTCTCAAAAAATGTTAGATCTTTAATTTTCTCCCCCTTTGTCACTTAGCAAAATAATTGCAAAAGATAAAGCTCCCCCGCAATCAAATGCATAAGTAACAAATAGTGAGAAAACTAATAAAAAATAAGGCATATAATAGAGAAATATCGCAGGCATGTATAAAATCATCACAGGCATGTAATTTCACAGACAGTTAGAAAGAATGAGAAGCAACATAGAGAGATAGTGCTAGCATAAACTGAAACTGAAACATAGTGATGAAATAAACTGGAATGCCATAAACTGAGGCAAAATAAAACTGCCATGCAAATAAATAAGTACTGAAGCAAACTACAAAGTGCTGATAATAATCAAAAAGTACTGATAAAAACTTGGAATGTTGGAGCATTTCCAAGTGTACAATAAAATGTCACTCAAAATCAGATAGTCACATATCCTCATCATCATCATCAACATCATCAGCAGCTGACCAGCATGTCCTGAAGGACCAGCTCCAGAGGTACCAGCGCCAGAAGGATGTGGAGGGGCGCCAGCATAGAACTTACCAACATAATCACGATGTGGAGCACGTTCATGACGGTACCAATCATAGGCGTTACGGGCTGGAAGTAGGCATGAACAGCCTCTCTCACAGCGGTAACCAGAGAAAGCTGGATCTCTAGGGATGAAACCGGCTGAATGACCAGTCTGGGCGAAACGAAGATCAGCTAAGGAGTTTGCAAGCGCCTGATAACGGGTGACGTCGCGGAACTTACGCTCGCGAGCCATGTCCGTCATCGAGACGTACAAAGCAGATAAATGCTGATGTATGCCCTCAAATGTCATGGCATACTGATGAGGTGGTGGAGGAGGTGCAGTAGGAGGAGAGTAGGTGGAGCTGTAGCAATCATGCTACGACGAGATAACTGAAGAAACTTGGGCTCAGGGTCTGAGTACAAGTCGACAGATAGATATCGAAGCGCTGAAAGATGCGTGGGAGAATCATCACGTAAGAGAGATTTCTATCTCTTGCACGACGACGACCCATCATCTGAATCATGGTCTTAGGGGCAGAAAATGGAATCCCCTTAAGAATGTGGTACATGGCGGACAGCTCAAGAGAAGTCACATCATCCTTTGAAGTAGATTTTGGAAGGATAGTGGAATAGATGATGCGATGCAATTCATAGTTAAACAAGTTCAGGTTGTTAGCCTTGAACTTTCCAGAGCGTACTCTATCAGGTGCACAGAGTTCCGCTTTGAAACTTACGAGTGTCGTGCCTTCGGGAAAATCAAATTCAGTGATATCGACTAGCGGTTCACCTTCGTTAGGGATACCAAGGATCTCCGCTAAGAGGTTATCATCGAAATTGATATCAATACCTCCAACACGAGTGCTCACATCAAAAGTGTCTAATATGAGATTGCAATAAAATAATCTAATGGCATTAGTTGCTATAGGGAAGCATATTTGAACAAAAAGATGTAGTCCTAATGCCTCAAAGAAAAGGCGGTGGTCAGGAAATACAGTCCATTTGACTGGAGCACCTGTGCATATGGATCTCATGGAGAAGTCTCCATACCACAGTAGGGCTTGGTCTAGGGTTTGGAAGAAAAACCCGTCGAACGCACCGTCGCTCGTTTGGACTGGCGAGAAGAGGGAATCCGTATGCGGATGCGAAGATGACCCTTCCTCAGTGTCGTCTTCTCCTCTTAGATGGATTGAATTTGGGTGCCATTTGTGCAAATTGAAATAAAAATGCACTAATTGAAAAGTGGAAAAAGATGGAGTTATACCTTCCGAGATCAAAATATGTCAAAGAGGACGATGATCTCCACACGATTCCAAATTTTGGAAAGATTTCACCACTTGGATTGGAAGGAATAGGGTGGTGAAGAACTAGGGTTTGGTGCTCGGTTCGGCTGCTGCTGCTGTTTGAAAGAAATTTGGAAGCAATGAAGAAGAGGGGCTCTCGGGTTCTGGATATAAGCCTGATACCCTCAACCGAATCGGGCCGAATTCGGTCAGAGCTCTGGCCGAATTCGCCTAGGGTTCTATAAAGTTGATTTTTGCCATTCTTTTTATTGTCTCATTTCAAATATTTAATTCAAAGATTAGTTATTTAGCCTTCAATTAACATAATTAATATTATTTTATGAATTAAATGTCGTTACACAGCAACTGTCTCAGATTAGCTGTAGGAGTACTGTCCCAGCTGGCGGAGGTTCACCGGGGAACTCTTAAGTACCGCTTCGCTTCAACCGTAGTTGTGGTGACAGACAGACTCTTTATTGGCTTGTCTCTAACACAGTTTTTGCGTAATGATATAATCATAAAATAAAATTAATTAATATTATTGACGTCCAAAATTCCTAATTCTCGACGTAAATAATTGAAACGATCTTCCGCTAGAGGTTTAGTGAAGATGTCAGCTAGTTGATTTTCAGTATCTATGTACACAAGGTTTATATCTCCATTTTGATGATGATCTCTAAGAAAGTGATGTCGAATCTCGATATGTTTAGTACGAGAGTGACATACTGGATTCTTAGTCAAATTAATAGTGCTCGTGTTATCACAGAAAATGGGAATATGTATGTAAAATAAATCATAGTCTTCTAGGGTTTGTTTCATCCATAAAATCTGAGCACAACAACGTCCTGCGGCGATGTACTCAGCCTCTGTTGTTGATAGGGCTACAGAATTTTGTTTTTACTAAACCATGAGACTAAAGCCTTGCCTAAGAAATGACAGAGTGCCACTGGTACTTTTTCTATCAACTTTGCATCAGCAAAATCTGCATCCGAATAACCAATAAGGTCAAAGGACTTAGTTTTGGGATACCACAAGCCAACAGAAGAAGTGCCCTTAAGGTATCGAAAGATACGCTTAACTGCGGACAGATGTGATTCCTTTGGGTTAGCTTGAAAACATGCACACAGGCAAACACTAAATATTATATCTGGACGACTAGCAGTTAAATAAAGTAAACTACCAATCATACCTCGATACTTACGTATGTCGACTGGCTTGCCTTGTTCATCTGAATCAAGCTTTGTTGAAGTTGCCATTGGAGTGCCAATAGGTTTGACATTGTCCAATCAAACTTCTTTAGCAGGTCTTTTGTATACTTGGCTTGATTTATGAACGTCCCATTATCAGTTTGTTTGATTTGCAGTCCGAGAAAGAATTTCAGCTCTCCCATCATGCTCATCTCAAACTCATTCTGATACACTTAGAAAATTCTTGACACAGAGATTCATCAGTAGATCCAAATATAATATCATCAACATAGATTTGAATTAAAAGAAGTTTGCCATTAAAAGACTTAATAAACAGTGTAGTGTCAACCTTGCCTTTTGAAAAACCGTTGTCAAGTAGAAAAGAGCTTAGACGATCATACCAAGCACGAGGTGCTTGTTTTAAACCGTATAAAGCTTTCTTCAACTTGAAAATGATTGGGTTTTTGAAATCAGTGAAACCTGGAGGTTGTGCTACAAAACTTCTTCTTTTATAAAACCATTTAAAAAAGCACTCTTGACATCCATTTGAAATAGTTTAAAATCATGAAAACATGCAAATGCACATAACATGCGAATGGATTCTAATCTCGCAACTGGGGCATAAGTCTCATCGTAGTCGATACCTTCTTCTTGATTGTATCCTTGAGCTACGAGTCGAGCCTTATTACGAGTCACTAAACCATTCTCATTTAGTTTATTTCGGAATACCCAACGGGTGCCAATGACCGGATGATCAATAGGCCTGGGAACAAGTTCCCAAACTTGATTCCGTTCAAATTGGTTTAATTCTCTTGCATAGCATCTATCCAAAAACTATCACTACATGCTTCATCAATAGTTTTGGGTTCTAGCTGTGAAATAAATACAACTAGAAACAATATCTCTACTGGATGTACGAGTACTTACTCCTTTGGTAATATCACCAATTACCAAATCTTTTGGATGATCAGCTGTAAATTTAACCTTTTCGGTAGATTCTGAAGGTAGCTGGTTCCTGGATCTTCTCTAGAGGTTCAGCTAGTACAGAGCTTGGTTGAGGTTCAGCTGATGTTGAGCTTGGTACAGTTGGATCTTCGTCATTGTCATCGACCGTCATTGATTTAGTTCATCAAAGGTGACGTTGATTGACTCTTCGATGATCATGGTACGTTTGTTGAAGACTCTGTATCCTTTGCTCTTGGCCGCATAACCTAAAAATATACCTTCATCGCCTTTTATCAAATTTTCCCAAATTGTCTTTTGTATTAAGAATAAAACATTTACAGCCAAATATTCTAAAGTATGAAACTGAAGGAATTCTATCAAACCATAACTCAAATGGAGTCTTCCGATTTGGGTCGAATTAGAACTCTATTGAGTACAAAGCAAGCTGTATTGACAGCTTCAGCCCAGAAATATTTGGGTAGACTAAATTGGTTTAACATCACTCTGGCCATTTCGGTTAGAGTTCTGTTCTTACGTTCCACAACTCCATTTTGTTGTGGAGTCCTAGGGCAGGAGAACTCGTATAAAACCGTGTGTGTCACAAAATTACTCAAAATCAGCATTCTCGAATTCGCCTCCATGATCGCTTCTTATGCGAGTGATCATGTAACCTTTTTCATTCTGTACTTTCTTACAAAAGGCGACAAATTCGGATAATGCATCATTCTTGCGTGTCAAGAAATATACCCACGTGTATCTAGAGAAATCATCTACAATTACGAAAGCATAAAGTTTACCTCCGAGGCTAGCAACTCTGCTAGGACCAAATAAGTCCATATGAAGCAATTGTAGAGGTCTAGTAGTACATACTGCGTTTACTGATTTGAATGTGGATCTGGTAGCTTTGTTCCTTTCACATTGACTGCATACCGAATCCTTCTTGAATGTAATATCCGGTAAACCGCGTACTAGCTTCTTTGTGGATAATCTTGATATTGTATCCATATTAGCGTGACCGAGTCTCATATGCCACAGATGATCTCATCACTCTTAGCCATTAAGCATCTACCTGAAATGTTAGTTTCTTCTAACAAATAGAAAACATATATTGTCTTCCCTGATACCTTCAAAGATAGTACTACCAGTTGAGCTATCAACTATAGTACATTTGTCTTCCCAAAGTTGTCCATAACCATGATCAGATAGGGACTTATGTGAGTAGGTTATGTTTTAACTCGGTAACCAGACAGACATCCTTAATCACGGGATAGGGAGACTTACCAACATCACCAATACCAATAATATACCCTTTCAAGTTATTACCGAAGGAGACATAGCCTTCCTTCTTTTTCTTCGACAGTGTTGCAAATAGGGTAGCGTCACCGGTCATATGCCGTGAGCAACCGCTGTCGAGGATCCATTTGCTTCTAGCATGTGAAGGGTGTTCCACCTACAAAACAGTTTGCAGATAAAACCTTTGGTACCCATTTCTTGTAGGGTCCTGAATTGTTAGCTTTAGGTATCCAAGCAAAATATTTAAATCAACAAGCTTCTCATTCTACATGCAGATGATATATGACCAATGAGGCCACAATAATGACATTGTGTATGTCGAGTATTGAAAGCTGAGTGGTGTGCATGGTTGGTAGGTTTAGGTTTTCTAGTATAGAAGAAAGCATACCTATAATCTTGTTTGGGCTTAACCTTTTGGGGTAAAGGTTTTATATGGTTAGGTCTGACAGTGTTTGGCTTGGGAATGTTCCGATTTTTCGGTAAGTGACACGTGTTAGGGAAGGAAGCAGCCGGCTCAGGCTGTTTTTCTAACCTAATTTCCAATCTTTTGGAAGTGTCATACAACTTAGTATAATCAGAAGTGAGTGATTCCATTCTGATTTGTGCACATTGAAGACTTTTCTTCTCTATGAAAGTTCTTCCTTGAGTTGGTCAATAATTTTGTCTTTCTCTTCAGATGACTTGGTAGTCTCGTGTTATAAGAGCTTTGTTGAAGAAAGCTCACCAGACTCACTAACATTATTTCTAACCTCAGCTAGTAGGTCGTAAGTCTACCTATTTCACCTTTGTACTCTTTGAGTACCTTGTTAGCGGTCTGATACTTACTACGCAGTTTCCTATAATCAGTCATCAGGTCACTGAAGGCATCTCCTAATTGCTCAAAGGTGAAGTCATCATAAGTATCAACTACAGGTTCAGTAGGTACCTGATCGGATGCCATAAAGCATACGTTTGCAGCGTCTTCTGATTGTTCGTCTTCTGAGTCGCTGGCTTCACTTTCATGCCATATGCTGGTGTGGCATATTTCCGTGATGTTGATCTCTTCAGGTTCCTTTTTTCATACCTGTTGCTTCTTGCTTGATGATGAGTTTGTGGGACAATCCTTCTTCGTGTTCCTTCTTCTTGCAACCATAGCAGACAGCATCTTCTTGATACCAGTTGTTGCTGTTGTTCTCTTTGACTCTCTTCTCATGTCTCATGAATCTTTTAAACTTCCTTGCTAGGAGTGCTTGATCTTCAGCGTCAGATCCACTGCTGTCTGAGTCACCTTCAGCAGCTTTTCTGTGCTGAGCCTTGAGAGCGATTGTCTTCTCCTTTGGTGCAGGCTCTTCAAAATCTTGTAGCTCCAGTTCATGAGTGAGTAGCTTATCCATGAGTACTTCGAGGGACATAGTTGTGAGGTCGTTCCCTTCAATGATTGCAGTAGCCTTTGGAATCCAGTTCTTGGTGAGAGCTCGCAGGAGTTTGTGAATCTTTTCATGGTTACTGTAATCTTTGTCTAGGGAGGACAAAGGATTTACAATATCCAAGAACCTCTCGAACATTTGTGTAACTGTTTCGTTGGGCTTCATCTTGAACGCCTCGTACTCTTGAGTAAGTCTGCTGACTTTAGATTCCTTGACTTGAGTCGTGCCTTCATGTGTGACTTCAAGTAGCTTCCACACTTCATTAGCCGTTGTGCAGATAGACACCCTGTTAAATTCAGTTCTGTCTAAAGCACAAAAAAGAGCATTAATGGCACGTGCGTCAAGACTGGCCCTTTTCTTTTCTTCTGTATATCTGCTCTGGGATTTTTCAACTAAAACTCCATCAACATTTATACGAGGTGGCTTTTGATAGCCATCAAGAACAATGGACCATAAATCAAAGTCAAGAGATTTTAAGAAGAAACTCATCCATGTTTTCCAATATGTATATTCGTACCATCAAACAGTGGGGGTCTGTTTGTGGCCTGGCCTTCACTTGTGAATTTCACAGTTGCCATGTGTTGTGCTGTGATCTATATAACAGTTAATTAAAATGAATAAATAATTGCACTTACCTTTGCTTTACCTGTAACACCCGCTCTGATACCAATTGTAGGAACGAAATAATAAAGCGTAATACTCTAGAGGGGGGGTGAATAGAGTTGGCAGCGGAATAATGCTAATTAAAAATGTTAGCAGCACAATCACAGAATATTAATCACAACTAAAATAATGTAAAGACAGAGTTAAGAGAGCAAACGCAAAGACAACGATGTATACTGGTATCCCTCTGTTGAGGACTAATCCAGTCGGTAGAACTCTTGCTACCAGTTGAATCCACTATTGGAAAAACCGTAAGTTTTCTTACGAAGTCCTTGCAACTTCTACAACGCGAGCTTTGATACGAAGAACTCGTCCAACTTCAAATGTGAAGAGATATTCTTCAATCAAGCCTTCTGATTACAATCTCTCAGAAACTTCTAGACCGTACCGCACTGGCAAATTGACTAGAGGATTGTAACTGGCTTGGGATCTGAAATTGAAAGCTCTAGAAAACTCTTTGGAAGACTGAAAGCTTTAGATAGAGAGAAGATTGAAATTGAATGAGTGAGTTGAAATGATCGAAATCCTTCTCTATTTATAGGAGTTCCAAAGGCAGACTTCTGACAGAATTCGGGCAGAATTCGGACAGAACTCTTTGAGCAAATCTCGGTCAAATCCGCAACTGCAGGAGGACCAAGTTCCAAGGATTCAAAATCACAACGGCCACTAACCGAACTCTGGCCGAACTCGGTCCGAGTTCTGTCGGGTTAAGTCAGGATTTTAGGGTTTTGAAAAAGCTTTTGGTGATCTTTGAAAACCTTTTTAAAAACCTTTTTGTAAACCTTTTTGAGAGGTCATTTTAAAAATATTTGAACTCATTTGAGGGTAGCCTATTTGCCAGTACGACTCGGTGTACAACATATTCCTAAACTCAAATAAAATGAAAAATACATTGCATAAGGAATTACAGACTCGAGTAGGCAAACAGATCTTCGGTCTTGAACTTAGTGGATAGCCAATCTTGATCATGTCCAAGAATCCGAGATGTCCCGTATATCCAGACAGAGTTTGATCAATTATTAAAATCAGGTTGACCATATGACCAATGGGCCAATAGTATGCACATACGTGCACGAACGGCATCGGTGTATATCCATACACAAACGCGATATCAGAACATACGACAAGGTCACATATAGAATGTCACCGAGCGCGGTAAATACATACGGAGAAGGGGGTCATGTTCACGTACAATACTAACAGTTTCCTTTAACCCGTTATTTAAACATGTAAGAGATATGAGATACTGTATAAACATGGTGGAGACTAAAAGTAATACAACATGTAAAGTTCTAACTTGCTACCCCAAGGATCAGCATTCAACATGGTGGGTAAATCACAGTTTATTGTTATAGAGTATGTAAAGTTTGTAGAAAGTACTTGCCTCTAGCAAAGCAAAGCAAAACAAGCTGCGATAAAAGTGCTATGGATGTCCGGTAACTCGTCACTGTAGAAATAAATACAATAACTTAGTTTTTACACTAAGCTAAAACACTAGGACACTAATTAGTGAAACACGACTTGTGACTGGGCACCTAGCCAAAATGATGATTTAGCATAGGAGACCAATGTGGGGTGACACACTACTTTAACTATCTTTCTAGGGTCTTTACACTAGTGAGGGGTGAGGTTCAACACGGCTAAAACTCAAAATAACACAAAAAGCTACAAGTCGTAATTAATCAATAAAAATCAAATGACCATTGTGTTTCAATAATTTTTGAGATAGACAAAAAGCTTATTTTTACTTAAAGTAAAGTACCAAAATGATTCTTGTTAATCATAGAAATTTATTATAATTTTTCTGGAATTTATTAACCAGTACAAGTATTTTATAAAAAATCAGTTTTCCTAAGTATACAGAAAATGAGTTTTGATTTCATATGCCAAACTAGTGGCAAAACTGTAATTTAAATACTATAAAAATTATACTAAATTAGCTAACTTAACATAGTATCTAAATACTATTTTCCAGAATTTTAACAGTACTTTAAGTATTTTTAGAAATTCAAAAACAACATTGCACACAATTGAAATTAATAATTAATTATCTGCGTATTTTGTCCATGTATATAATTTGAACCAAAGTTCAAATACAGGACCCAAGGCCATGAATCAAGTCCAATATGACTTGTACAGATCTTGAATGTGTGAAAACACATTTAGGCCCAAAAACCCATGCTAGGCTTAGACACCAAATGGTTGCAGTAATTTAAATACACTAAAATACAAATTGGTAAAAAGTGCAAAATAAATATTAACATTTGATAAGGTAAAATTATGCATAGTGAATATATACATACATATGTAAAAAAAGTACATATATATATGTATAAGGAAATACTTAATTTTAAAGTATATATAGATATATATATATATTTTTTATATTTATAAAGTATATATATATATATAATAATATATATATATATATATATATATATTATATATAAATATATTATATATATATATATATAAGGAAACACTTAATTATAAAGTATATATAATAATATATATAACACATAAAAATATATACATATATACATATACATTATATAAAAGTACTAAATATAACATATATATATATATATATATAAAAATACAGTACATATATATAATACAGTATAATAATACATATGTATACAAATATATGTATATACATATATATATAAATATATATATATATATATATATATAACAAAAAAGAAAATAAAATAAAAAAGAAAAAGAAACAGAAACAGAAGAAGGGGGGCTCGAACCCGAGCCAGTGCGCGGGGGGGGGGGGGGGGGAGGATTTAGGTTAGGTCGGGCTGGCCAGGGGGTCAGCCCACGGCTTGTGTTAAGGGTTAGGTTTTAATTTATTTTATTTCTATTTTTTGTTAATAATAACAGTAGCCCGAAATATCACTCTGTTCCTGACAGTTTGGGACACAGAGTCTACGTGTCCGTGCTATGCACGACACGTGGGTCTAGTCCTTCGTGTCCAGACTGTCCCTCATGATCGCCAGGACACGGCGAGTCGTATCCACGTGCACGAGACATGCACGACTCAGCTCAGGGTCTGTTACCTGTGTGTCCGACTTCGGGGGAAGTTTCCGAAGGCGGAGACGGCGGCTAGGGGCGTCAGGACGGTGGCACTTGGGCGGCGATCGACCCAGCTCGTCATGGCGAACTGAATGGTGGTGGTGGATAGGGCTGTTGGTCGCTGTGGGGGTGGCGTAGGGGCTCGCCGGAGTTAGGGTTAGGTCTTAAGCTTGTCGGGGAAGAAAGAGGGTATGTGGGGGGTCGGTGGTGAGCTAGGGTTAGGGTTTAGGACGGGGGGTCCTATTTATAGGATTTCGAAGTCGGTTGTCGTCGTGGCTGGCCGGAAATGGCGAAAAAGATCGGGGTCGGTCGTCGGCAGCTGGCTGGTCGTCGGGGGCAGTTAGGGTTAGGTCTTGCAGGTAGCCCCCCAAACAATCGGGTAATTGCATAAAAGCCCACCGCCCAAACAGTTTGCAAATATAATTTGCAAACTCTAATTAAAACAATTGATTTATTTGCAAAACGATATTAAAACAAAATTAAATATTACAAATCGATATTAAAACAATTCAGTAATTTACAAAATAATATATTTTGACTTAAAAACTATTTAAAAATTATTTAAAAATTCTATAAAAATTCCTAAAAATCATAGTAAATATTTTAAGGCTAAAAATGACATAAAAAGCTAATTAACACATTAACTAAAATTTGAAAAATAGGGGCTTACAGTGTCAGACCTTGCATCGGGGTGACGACCCTTCTTGGGAAGGCGTATCGTCAGTGGCTTGTCGGAGGGATTGAGCTTCTCCGTTTGGGGCTGACCGACTCTCGGCAGTCTGATTGTCAGTGGCCCCGTTGTGGATCTTGGCACTTGGCCAGACCTTGGCAGCCGGATTATCATCTGCTCTTCTTGTGCCGAGAGGCTGATTGCGTCCTTACGCAGAGTGGCGGTAAGGGGTGCAGACCTGTCCGGTTTGCGAGCTTGGAGGTGGATCGTCAGAGGCTCTTCTGATCCTGTGACTGTCTCGGTACTAGCTTGTACATCTCCTTCACCAAGATGCTTCTTCGATTTTTCGTATAGGCAGGAGTCTGAGTAGTAGGATTCGACCCCTTTGAAGGGATCGATATCAGCAAATTTTGTCCTCACGAAGCCGTGTTTGTCGACATATTTGAAGCACTGGTGCAGCATGGAAGGCACGATCATATAATCATGTATCCATGGGCGCCCCATGAGGATGTAAGAAGTGTCTGCATCTATGACGTAGCAGGTGACTTCTGATTGGAGGTCGCCAATCTGACACTTCAGATGAATCTTCCCAATAGGGTAGCTCCTGCCCGAATTAAAACAGCTGATGGCGGTGCTTGTAGGCGTCAGGCAATGCATTGGGATGCGGAGATGATGTAGCAGACCCTTCGGGATAATGCTTATGGAAGAGCCAGGATCAACGTGCATCCGATCCACCTTTAGGTCATCGATGTATCCAGTGTAGTATAGTGGGCGATCGTACAGATTAGTTTTGATGAGCATGTCCTGCAGAGTAAAGACAATGTTGGGCATTGCTCCCGTACAGGCGCTGTCTTGGAGATCTGCAGGCGAGTTTCTCCTGTGAGGTTAATTTGAGTCAGGTATGCGTCGGCGTTTTGGAGTGCATCGCTCAAAGCCGCACAAACATCCTTGGAGAGTCTCAGGAGCTCGTATAATGACAACTTGGCCGGTGTGTTGGCCAATTGTGCCAAGATGCCGAAGTTGTAGGGCTTCTCCAACTCTTGGGCTGCCTCTTTTCGGAGGGATTTGTCGAAGCGAGTCTCCCTCGGCCTAGGCTTGTCGGTCGTCGGAGGCTGAGCCGGTCCCGGAGCATCAGTTGTAGTGGGTTGATGATCTTCAGCTGGATTGTCAACCACAGGTTGGGATTGTGCCCCAGACCGCGTGACGATGGCTGTAGCTTCTTCGATGTCTGCCGAGATTGTGCGACAGGATCTGATTTTTCCATTCTTTTTCTTGCAGATAGAAGGCGATATGGGCCGAGTCACATCCGATACCAAGTCTGGATGGATCCACATGACCTCCCCTCGTGATGTGGTGAGGGGAACTAGACCAGCAGCCTGATCTCGGGGAGGTAGAAGATTAGCAATCTCTATTATCGCCAGAGGGATGGGGACCACCCCGTCTTGAGTTTTCGTCGGAGGGAAGCTGCCGAATTGTACGGACACTATATTGGCTGCCACGGTTACCTCCTCGAAATCGATTGCCAGAGCGTTCGAATCGATGAGATTTTGGATGTACCGTTTTAGCTGGTAGCAGTTGTGTGTAGCATGGTGGACGTAGCGATAATAATGGCAGTACTTTGGGTTCTCCATCTCTGTCGGCCGCGGTTCCCATCTTGGTGGAGGAAGCTGAATTATGTCCCCTTGTATGAGCATGTCCAAGATGGGCTTGACGTGACCGTCTTCGAAGGAGTACGTGATTTACGGCCATTGTTTTTCTGCCGGCTTTGGCTCAGGTTTCTGTGCCGTATCGACCACCATAGCCTGCTTGCCCCTGTCGTCCCGATTGTTGGAGGGACTACCCCATTGTCTTTATTGGTGTTAGGACGCTTGCCCTGTTCTTTCCGTCCGAGATGTGCAATCCCAGCTGGCGAGCCTTCTCAATCGTTCTTCGGCGCTTGTGGCGCTGATGATGAACGTCTTCCAGTCCTTGAATTGACTTTCGCCCATCCAGAGACTGATTGTTGGGAGGAGTCTCTTTGGCAAATTTTAATCAAGGAGGAATCTGGATTTCCAGAGGGCAACTTCATGGCGGTTTGGCGAAACCGCTCGATGTAGTTCCTTGTCAGCTCTTTCTTCCCTTGGACGACGTCCATGAGGGTGGACATGGTGATGTCATGTCCTACTTCGTAGAATCTCTCCAAGAACATGCGCTTGAAGCCGACGAAAGAGTGGATACAGTTGTCCGGCAGATTGCGATACCAGTCGAAGGCGACTACTTCCAATGCCCCGATGAATAATCGTGTGAGGATGGCATCGTCATGGGGCAGATGGTCGATGGTGACCTCGAAGTAAGTGATGTACCGACTTTCTGAGGTCTTGTCATCATAAGGATTGATATTGAACGGCTTATATCTTGGTGGGAATGGAACATCCCTCCATGCAGCAAGGTATGGTTGCCGTATTCTGAGGTCTTGAGAGTTTTCTCGAGCGTGGAACATGGCTCGGAGCTCTTGGACCTCTCTTCTTGCTTTGCGGGCCTCATCCACAGCGGTGGGGGTCGTTACTTCGGGAGGACTGTTGCCCGGGTTCGGTGCTGCTGAGTTCGAGTCCGTATTGACCGCGGGACCCACACTTGTTTGGCCAGACGTCCCTCCTTGGAGATTTGGTAGGGCCGCTTTGATCTCGTATACAGATTTGACCAAAGCAAGCAATATGGCTTCGAGACTGTCGATGCGTTGGCGATCACTGGAACCACCTTGGTTTCTGTCTGTCATGAATACCGTCTTCACATGAGGAGAGATTAGACGGAGCGGTGGAGGAAGCGCCCTCTGAATCGTATCCCTGTAGTGAGAAGTCATCGGGGTATGTGGGTATATTCCCTTCTGACTCAGACTCGGAAGGAACAGTACCCCCAGTCTCCGAGTTTGCCTCGTCATGGGAGTTGTAGACGTCCTCGGGGACGTCGAGGTTTGCTACATCCGATGGAAGAGTTGTCTCCCCGGCTCATCTTTTTGGAACATCGGGTTGCTGTGGAGGCTCGGAGGGGTGCTACCCCCAGCCCCAGCAACCCCCTGCGTTATGGGCGACGAATCCCCACTGTAGCAGATTTCGTCTTAGAGCGAGTACCTTAGAAAACTCCGGTGGTGGGCACCCGCTTAGACGACAGTCTTTTAGTCGCAGTGGTTGAGATCTTCGGGCTAGGAACATTCGTCTTCTTCCTCCTTCCATCAGCGGAGACTTTCTGAACAGAGTTGCAGGAGACGACGGGTAGTGCCTCGTCTTCTGAAGATGGTTGTTGCAGTCTTTGAAAGACAGACTGCCGGTCTTCTTGCATCGTCGTGCTATTGCAGCAGCAGTTGACGATGACTTGGGTGCAGTGACATCCGTGGGGGGACTTTTTGCCCCGATGCATCTTCTCTTTCCTTGCGTTTCTGGAGGATGGCCTCACGCAAGTCAGATGGGTCTGGACCGACCATGTTTGCTCCCGAAATTTTGGGAGACTTTTGTGAACCTCTCTGTCCGTCTGCCGTCGGGGGCTGGACTCGAGTGGTTCTGTACAACTTCCCATCCGAGGCCCGCGTAACAGTATGCGAAACGCTCGGATGGTCAGAGGTCAGATCAGCAGACCGAACTCGCCAGGCTCGCGCTGCTTTAGACTTCTTCGCTCTAGTGCGTAAGGGCACATAGTAGGAAGAGTCTAAGTGATACTGGAGAGAGTCAGACATATCTTCTTGGGAGCACAAGAGATCAGGACCGTACGAGAGACGGTCGAAGACAGATCCACGTGGAGTAGGCGTCATGCAGCTGTCATCGTTAGTCCGTATGCGGCTGGCAGACATAGCCGCATAGGCTTTCTTCATGCGGCTTGGAGTCTCAGCCGCATGGGTCTTCTTTATGCGGCTGGATGATCTGGCCGTATGGATTTCTTCATGCGGCTGGTAGATCTACCCGCATGAGCCTCAGCATGTGGTTGGCAGATTTGGCCACAGGAGTGCTCGACTTCTTCTTGGGGCACATAGAGTCGCTCTTGTCCCTGCAAGTCCAGCATCGTAGTGCTTTCCTTTGCCGGTCTGGGGACAGCAGAGTTCTACGGCTCAAAGTGGAGCCGCATGAGAATCGCCCTCGCCGTCTTGGGTAGCAGAGAGTACCCCGTCCAGAGCTTGTGGGGAGCAAATGATTTTGGCCTCCACTCGCAGCGAGCTTTCTTTGTGCGTGTTCGCTTCTGGATCGGACCAGCGCCTTCAGAGAGCATCTCTTCAAACGCTGTTGGTCGAAGCGGACGACCATCTTCTGTTGCGTGGAGCCAAGCTTGGCTGCATCCGACTGCGTCACCAACTCCTCAGCCGTGGAGAAGTTTGTCCCCAGCAGAGTCGCCATCAGTTTGCCATGAAATATAAAAGGACAGAACAATTATCGGAGGACTGGACTTTTACTTCACGTTACAAACTCGCTCGTACAAAGAAAGCCTAGGGACGAAAACTAGGTACAGCAATCTAAGTACAATTGTTTATTTTAGATTCTGGGGGGTGACGATAGAGGCTCGAAAAAAGCGACGGCAGCTCTGCCTTACTCCTTGGACGATCGGTATGCAGCTTGGCTCCAGAAGATTGCTTGGCGTTGGAAGAAGTGCTTCCTTTGCTCTCTCTGCTCTTCTCTCCAAGTACTCTGGTGCTCTCTCTGATCTCGAAAAGTGCTCCTATGTACGCCTCTCTCTGTGTATGTAGTATCTCCTCTTGCAAGGGAATGGCACCCTGCTATTTATAGGAATGGGGTGTGATCATTAGGGTTGCAAATGATTGCTTCTGGAGGTGGCGACGGCCTGTGGATTGGTCAATCTAGGCCATTAGTTTGACTGTAATGAATCTGGACCTTAAGTATAGATTACACCAAATTCATCAGCAATTAATACTGATTGGAATAAATCTTCCTCGTCATGATCTTCTCATGTCTGCGAATAAATTTGATTTATTCTCCTGCCATGTGTCCCATATTATTGAGATTTGACCTAATCTCTGATTGCAATAAATCTGGGAGATTGATCGGCTTAGGACACGTGTCCTAGGAGCCACTGGGGAGATCTGAAACCGCATGAAGATTGCCGCCGCATAAGATTTGGGCCGCATAAGGTTCGGGCCACGTGTCAGGGCTGCTTGGGTAGTGGCTCCCCCCCTTCGAACCTTTGAACCGCATGGAGATGATCATTGCGAGCCGCATAGGGATGCATCCACTTGGGCCGCATGGAAATGGTCCTCTTGACCGCATGGGAAGGCCTCCGCTTGAGCAGCGTATGAGACTGTTTCGGCCCGAGCCGCATGGAACGGCTTCATTCTGAACCGCATGGGAAGTCTTCGCTCGAGCCGCATATGATCGTCCACGTGTCAGGGCCACGTGGCATTTTCTGGATTTCGGAAGATTGTGTCAGGATCTCCTTCCACTTCCTAGGGGTCTGTCATTATGACAGAGTCATAATTACCACTTTGTGTCAGGACTGCCACTTTTTCAGAGTTGTCAGTCGTCACAGCAATTAATGTAGGAGAAGAGAACTGTTTTTCAAGCCACGTGTCTCCTGTTCTGAGCCGCATAGGACGTCTTGAGCCGCATAGCCTCGTGCCGCATGAATGTGAGCCGCATGGGATTCCTGAGCCGCATGGAGTTTTCTGGCCGCATGGATCCTTCTTTAATATTTCCATGCTTCTACACTA
>JANAVB010028918.1:0-46274 GCA_029216955.1 Iris pallida | reverse complement strand
TCTATATGGGACTTCCGCGCGACGACCCCGTCGCAGTCGCTGTAATCGGCCGTTATGAAACCCGCCTTGCTCGAGTGCAATCTAGTCTCGTGCGGCATCACCTTAGCGAGGACGAACGCTCCTACGGGAGCGGGGCGTGACATAATGGTATCAGTGCACGAATTTACGTCCTTGGACTTCGATTGAATTATTTAACTCTGTTGCTTCCGCAAGCTGATATCGTTGGTGCACTCTCTCTCAAATGTTCCACGGTTGTCCATACAATAAGTCGATTATAATTTGCAAAACGTAGGAAAACATTTTTTGACAAGAAACAAAAGATGGTTTGCGTAAGCACGGTTGCCTAAGTCGGGCTGGGCATATACACCAAAGTTGCGTCGACCTTAGAAAAGTCGAGTACGGGATTCGAATTATGTCGTACAAGAATAATTTGGACTTGATTGAGTAAAGGGTACGACTATCGATAGGGGTGCTATCGAATGATGATGTTATCGTCAGTGCAATATAGATGAGTGTGCTTGAAATTCGAGGAATGGTTCGAACGAAAAGTTTAAAGAAGTCGATTTTGATTCAAATGATAGTTTTGAGGATTTATCGAATGACTTCATC
Source organism: Iris pallida (assembly GCA_029216955.1). Taxonomy (NCBI): domain Eukaryota; kingdom Viridiplantae; phylum Streptophyta; class Magnoliopsida; order Asparagales; family Iridaceae; genus Iris; species Iris pallida. The sequence continues at coordinate 45,665 of JANAVB010028918.1, read as the reverse complement.
CCTGAGTGGTGTATGAGATAGCTTCAGGGATGTCGTTCGATTGAGGATGTGGAGTGTCGATGAGTCTATCGGCGAGCCTCGCATGTACGCAAATCCTTAGATTAAGTATTGTTGATTAAGTTGTTGTAGTCTTGAGATTTGATAAGTTGATTCGAACAAAAGTTAAAAATGACACGCACGGGATAGTGATTGTGCGAGTATGAAATTCAAAATGATTAAGTAGGTAAAATTGAATCGAAGAAAAGTTAGGGTATACGAAAGGATGACTTGATCGAGAAAATTCATACGGATCGTATACGAAAAGTTAGCACGGTGGAAAGATAGCGTGCGTGGAAAAGTTTGATTTGAATGTTTGAAAATGACTCTAAGGATTGGAATGGATGTTGCTCGATGATTTGAGTTAGCGTAGAATAATGCGAATTAAGGAAATACGTTGGTCGATGACTTAAGATAAATGGATGAATATACACGATCTCGGATTTGAACGAATTGATTTTGTAAAGGATTCGAGAGATAATGATCAAACTTGAATTTGAATGTCGAGGAGATTCTCCATTCGGACAATAGCATCAGTCGCATGACTCAAAATTCGTTGCAAATAAAGATCATCAGGTTACATATATCGTCGATGGTATTTAGGCATATCAAAGATCAATATGCGGTAACTCATGGGTACTCGGATTCGAGGAAGGACGATCGTACAAAGTGTTGTTGTTTGATGGATGCTATGCTTGCGGACTTTAATAGGAATGAAGGCTTGGATGAAAATAGAAGTGTCTTGATGGTTACGCGGATAACCACAACATCGACATTCTTGTCTTATGCGAGTGCAACTCTAGCCTCGCACATGCATCGCGTCGGATTGGGGTGATCGTTCTACGTGAGCGCTAACATGGTGATTCATGTCGCAGGAATGATCAAACTCGAAAAATCTGGACATGGCAACTTTGATTGTCGTGACTTGTTGGTTTGATACGAAAGTAAATTCGAGGATTGGAAGGACATATAATTTGAGGAATGAAATAAACTTGAGGATTGAGCAGGTACAATCCATGCATCGAGAATGAATTAGTCTAGACACAAAACAAGAGTTACGTCCCGATGAGGATGATTATCCTGCGGGAGCGTTGCATGGTGATTCATGCCCACTGGGGATAATCGGACTCGCGTGAGATTGGGGCATGACACATTGTTAAGTCAGACGACCTCATGATCGATTACGTGATTTTAGATAAATGATTTAGGAAATATGAAATGTGAATTATGGTTTAACGGTGAATCGTGTCGTAGCGTGCTTGACTTGAGAAGGATTGATATGTTGATTATGTCGAACGTGTTCGGAGAGAGAGGCTATACGAATGGCTGTTGGACGAGCGATATTGATATGTCGAAGATTTGGTTGAGTGAACTTATCGTAGGATGGCTTTACTGAATGACTCAGATCCCGTGCGACAAATGTTGGAATGTGTATAGGGAATCGATGCTCGATGTTTAGAAATCGGAGTGATGCGAGCATGGGAAGAAAATCTCGTACTATTAATTTGGTTTGACCTTAGGATGGGGTCAGTATTGATATTGTTGTTTGGGAACTATGATTCCAATACTGACGAATGACCTTAGCCTAAAGACATGGCCTAGCGGTTAGGCAGACATCCCGATGCAAAAGATAGGAATTATAGAGGAACCACTCACAAGGCTCGATTGACATGCATGTATATCAGGGACGCCTGAATATGTGTACGATCCGACTCGAGTGGTGATGGCGGATTCTCTATCATGAGGCATGGCTGAAATGCACGTATTTTGGGGATGCCTAGAATATGTGTACTATACAGCTAAGTGATACGTTGAATTCAAGTGAGACTAGAGGAATGGAAGAGTATCGAGGATTTTGAAATCGTGTGTTGCAAATAAAGTATTGATGGTAGTATGATCGTTGGATTCAAATGAACTCGAATGTCGATCGAACGAATAGTTTGCCCTAGAACTAAGTCATCCGTGTGCGCGATAAATGTAAGTTACCCAGTGAAGCTATAGTTGTTCGATGTGAAAGGAAAATCAGAGCAAGAAAGTGGCTCAGATTGAAAAAATGTATAGGAAGTGGGTGTGGGAGAATCATTGGATGATGAATCAAGTTGTAAGTCGATAAGTGTACTCAGTTAGTTTCGAGGACGAAACTTTTTCTAAGTGATGTATGGCTAACTTCCCACTCGGTCGAGGCAACCCCTCGCTCAGGTGGGTGGCTTAGGTGAACTTGCCTCAGCTTGGCCTTCACACTAATAAAATAAAAGTTTTCAAATGCACTAGTAGGCTTGATAATAAAAGAGACGAATCCACATAGCTAAGGGAATAATCCTAAGTCGGGTCAAATCGAGTTAGAACATGGACAAGGTCCAACGGTCGGCTTAGAGTTGGTGCACGGCTTGCTTTGAAATAATACTCGATCCTTCTTCCCGGGGCTTGGGAGAAGGAAAGTTGGTCTTCGATATAACTATGAATTAACCTAAGTCATAGGCGTCGACTTCGTAAATGCTCGATAAAGCATACACGCTTCCATAATGTAAGGCTTGGCATAGCCTTTGCTCGTCCCTCGGGTTAAGTTGTAGGCTCGATTAAGTTAGGCAAAGTTATGTCGGTCAACCTAAGTCATTCCAAGTACTGTCTCGCTCTTTCTGCGATTGTCAAGTTAAATAGTCCCACGATCTCAAGGCCCGTTATATAAAGTATAACTTGGGCCATAGCATCGCGTAGAACACGAGTTGGTTTAAGGCACGAGCCACAGTTGGTTCAGTAGGAAGTTAGCCACGGTCTGTCGATACTCAAAGAACACGTTATGTTCAAGTTAAGTGGGAAGGCTATACAGTAGCTGTTCTCTGAGTTCAAAGAATGTTAAGTCCAAGCGATGGTTAGTCACAGAGAGGAAATATGTCGGGACTGTAGGTTAGTCACTTAGGCAACCCTGGTTTGGGCTCGACAAAAGAAGTATGAAAATTGGAAGAAGTAAAGCAAAGGAACTAAGTAATGATGACGAGGCCATGCAATTACACTAAGTTTAGAAGTTAGCGTAGGTGCGTGGTCATGGACAACTTGTCAACAAGGACGACTATTTCTTCGAGCGGCAACCCGGGGCCACGGGATCGACTCGGCCTAGGAAGAAACCAGAAATAGCCGAGCTGGATAATAGGCAATGGTAGTTCGGGGACTTGCATCGGAGATCGCTACTTGCGGTACAAGGATCCCGTTTGCCATGCTATGTCCACGATGGCTAGTTAATGCCAGTGACCATTCATATAGATCGGTCAGCATGGGCGTCAATCCACGTGTGTGCCTTTGGATTGAGTCGAATTGATGGTGTAAATAGTTAGAACACAATGTCTGGGCCTAAGATTTGGCTACAACTTAGGCAACGTTCTTCGGCACGAGATGTGGCATCGAGTGTTAAGTCGTTGGCATAGAGTTGCATGAGTTAGACTTGAGCTATTGCGAGTTAAGTCGAAAAGGGTCGTAGGACATATTGGGTAAAGTTATGTTGAGTTACAGGGCACGACCTCGATATATGAGGCACGGCCGCATTGTCATGATACAAGTATAGGCAAGTCAGTAAGTGGCGAGGTACTACCTCAAAGAGGTAGCACGGTTACATAGAAATTGGGCACTATCGCGTAGTTAAATCTCTGATTATGGCCGAAAGGTAAGAACGACTTGATAGGTTAACATTGTTGAGTTGACGTTGTTGTTGCAAGCACAGGATGGTCTAGAGACACAAAATAGGCTAAGGCATCTTTCTTAAAACTGATCCTAATACAAGAAAAAAAGACAATCATAAAGGGGCTATGTTGCACCGAGTAAATTAATGTGTCGGTTTTGTATGGGTGGGCGAGGAGCTCACACCACCAGTACAGTTGAGTACTGATACCCACACAGTATTTATGTGCAGGCACAAGTAGAAGCTCGTGGCGCGGAGCTCGCTTGGATGCGTCAAGGTACGGAGTTCCTTGGCAATTTGAGGCATGCGGTCTGCGTGAAGACTGGACTTATACAGGACAAAATGTATGGACATCGCCTCTCCGAAGCATTCGCTGGTTCAAGACTTGTATTGAGAGATGAGAGAGAGCTGAGTGACTTGTAATATGGGAAAAATGAGCTTGAGTGAGCTTGAATGACTTGTAATCTTGGCTTTGTGTCCCATTGTAATCCTTGTTTCAATATTAATAAAATGCATCAATTTGAATGACTTATGTTTTATTCTAAATTTTCGCTGGCATATTCAATGTCTCTGTATGGGACTTCTGTGCGACGACCCCGTCGCAGCCGCTGTAATCAGTCATTATGGAATCCACCTTGCACGAGTGCAATCTAGCCTCGTACGGCATCACACCTTAGCGACGACGAACGCTCCTACGAATGCAGGCGTGACATAATGGTATCAGAGCACGGATTTACGTCCTTGGACTTCGATTGAATTCTTTAACTCTGTTGCTTCCGCAAGCTGATATCGTTGGTGCACTCTCTCTCAAATGTCCCACGGATGTTCATATAATAAGTCTATTAAAATTTGTAAAACGTAGAAAAATAGTTTTTGACAAGAAATAAAAGATGGTTCGCGTAAGCACGGTTGGCTAAGTCGGGCTGGGCATATACACCAAAGTTGCATCGACCTTAGAAAAGTCGAGTGTGCGATTCGAATTGTGTCAGACGAGAATTATTTGGACTTGATTAAGTAAAGGGGATGACTATCATTTGGGGTGCTATCGAACGACGATGTTATCGTCGGTACGATATAGATGAGCATGCTTGAAATTCGAGGAATAGTTCGAACGAAAAGTTTAAATAAGTCAATTTTGATTCGAATGATAGTTTTGTGAATTTTTTGAATGACTTCATCCCTGAGTGGTGCATGAGATAGCTTCAGGGATGTCGATCGATTGAGGATGTGGGGTGTCGATGAGTCTATCAACGAGCGTCACACATACGCAAGGCCTTAGATTGAGTATTGTTGATTAAGTTGTTGTAGTCTTCAGATGTGATAAGTTGATTCGAACAAAAGTTAGAAATGACACGTATTGTTGTAGCCTCGTACGACATCACTCCTTAGAGAGAACGAACGCTCCTAGGGGAGCAGGGCGTGACAGTAGTCAGTACTGTGCTTCTTTGGTAGATGTGTCGCTCCAGAAATAATATTTTGCTTGCTGGTAGAGTCAGCAGGAAGGAGTGGATATGCCGGTATAGTTCCTTTGATTTTGGTGCTCGGTACATCACCCTTGGGTATCCAGACTTGGTGAGTCTTCTTCGGCTTCGGCAGACGCTTCGAAGGACTCGTAGTTCCTTCAGAGATGAACTCCTCGTACGCTTGCTGATCGAAGTGCACCACTAGTATCTTCTGGGAGGAGCCAAGTTTGTTGTCATCAGCTTGCAATACTACCTTCTCGTTGAAGAGAAAGTGGTCCCAACAGAATCGCCAGCTTGTTTGCCATTATAAAGTAATTAAGAACTTTTTGTATTAACAAACGAACAGAGTACAACTTGGATCCACGTAGGATCTTTTGAGTATACTTTTGTTTTTTGGGGGACGAGCGGCGATGGAGGGTTGATTCTTTACTCTGTTGACGATCTGATGACGATCAGGAAGCGAATGCAAGTGTTCGGCTGGACGGTGATTCGGCTCTCCTGAGGTAAGCTCTGACTTCCTGAATGTGTGATGAAATCTGGAGGAGGGAATAGAGGAATGATCCTTCTATTTATAGATGATGGAATGATCCGTTCATGAACGTATGTGCGATGTGTACATGAAAATTGGCTCATAGACACGCTACGCGCATAGCTATGGTAGGCAAAGGGGCGCTGTACTCGGGAAGTAAGAACTGAATCTGGTGTAACTGCACTGTTGGTCTATGGATGAGCTGACACAGCAGTTGTTGAGATTCGTTTGTTGCTGAGATCTTGGGTGGATGGCATTCGTTCATGAGCAGCACTTGGTCAATGACACATGGTACGTGCATACTGCTCAAAGATCTTGATCAATTTAAGAAATCATATATTTGATGCGCCTGGATGACCCGGCGCATGATAAGACTTGGCGCATGGCCTCTAGGGCACCTAGCTTTAGATGCGCATGCAAATGTTTTGTTCGGGTCAGGCACGTGGCAAAGTACAGCTATGACAAACAAACAAGTAATGATGGCATCTCTTACTTATCTGTGAAAAAGCTATCGACTTTAGTTCTCGAGATGTGTGCTACTGACATTTGACTTAGCATTAAATGCTTTGATGGGTGAAGAGTTTCTGTAGGTGCATCATTTGTGAAGGGCATGTACCATGGAGCGCATCGACAATGGGGCGCATCTATCCGAGTAGCGCATCAGTTGTGGGGCTCATCTCCTTCGGTCAAAGTTGTTGAGTGTTTTGGGGCTCGAATTAATGTCTTTGACTTGGTTGAAATCAAGATGGTTGATTCATTGCTATTAATTCTAGGTTCATCGCATTGACTTTACATGACTTCTCCTCGAGAATGAACTCAACCGATCCTCCTCTTGGAAGATTCAGTCAATCCTCGGTTGTAGATCTCCTCATTCAAAGAAGCTTCGATTTTGATGACGAACTCCATCAGAGAACTGAGACTCGTCGAGTTAACTATGGACCGAGCAGTTTGTGCTCGTATTCTTCACTAGCAGTGTTCCTCCTTGAAACAATATCATGTGCCAAGATGTTGAGCACAGGTTTGGATAGGTTGTCAACGCACGTTCTGCTCAATAACTGCTTCGTGTGGGGATGCGCCTGTGTTGAGACGAGGATTTGATGTGCCCCTGACGAGGAAGTGATTCACTCGTGACGAGGAAGTGATTCGCTTGTGATGAGAAAGAGATGTGCATGTGCTAATACATCAAAGTGATGCGCCTATTCGTAGAGTTTAGACTAGGCTGTAGTAGATTTTCTACGTAAAAATCTATGTAATAGATTTTCGATGATTACTAAAAATTCTTCTTTTCATGCGATTTTGTACTATCTTTTTATGATGGGCCGACGTTGCTCTATGTTTCTAGCGCATATGGTTTATATCACATAAGAACTTTTGGCCTCTGTGGGGCATGAATTCCATGCTTCTACAACAAGCCCAAAATTACTTACTAAAATAAATTTCTCAAAGCCCATATGCTTAACCCCAAACCAATAATAATTGAGCCCAACCCTTCAAGATATACAAAAATCCCTGTATGAAATATTACCCAAAATAACTAATAACAAAAGTAATAATTAATAACAAAATAATATTATTAATAATAATATTAATAACAGTAACAAAACTATTGTATTCTACTATATACATATACATGTAAAATACTGTACATAGTATAATATATATATGCTTATAAAAAAATATGAATCAATTTTCCCTCTCTTATCCAGCCCATGCTTTCTTGGACCAGCTCCCAACGATTAGGCCCAAGCCCACAAATTTTATAATTTCCTTTTTTTTCTCCTAAGTACACTAGTTGAAGCCCATGGCTTTTGTAGACCCTGCCCACTATTTCCTCACCTACCCCTTCATATCGTTAAATGATGAAAGAGAGAGAGTAGAGAAAAGAAAGAGGGAATAGAGGAACAAAAAAGTTTGAGAGAGGGAATGGTGGAGAATAGGGAAACACTCGAGAGAGAGAAAGAGAGAGAGAGGGAGCAGTCTTAGAAGAGGGGTCCAGTGAGAGGGTGGCTGGCGCGGTGGCGAAAGGTTGACCAGAGTTCGGTCACGAGCTCGAAGCTTGGCTCGAAGCGAGGACATGGATGAGAGCTCCGATCAGGCGGCCTGCTAATCGTCGAAGCGCGCTTGAGCGGTGGCTCAAGAAGCGGTGGTTGGTGATAGGGCTTCATCGAAGACTTCATCGCGAGCTAGAGAGAGTGGACGCAGTCTAGTCACGATGGATCTGTAAGTTGCAGACAAGACTGCATGCGACGGCGGCGGCAGAGCCGATGAGGAGTAGAGGCCAGATCTGAATGGTCGATCCAGTAGGGAAGGTGGGGTCACTGGTAGAAGTGGCGACCCGGGGAGATCGAAAGGCTCGTGGAAGAGGGGAGTCAAGATATGGAGTTCACCGGGAAGACATCGACCTTGGTGGTGTGGTGGTGATTCGAGAGAGAAGCGGTAGTGGTTTGGTCTCATGTGGACATTGTCGGAGATGGAGATGGTGGTAGATGCCAACTGCAAGTGACGTTCACTAGCGTAAAAATGGGGTGGATGCTGGCTGTGAGGCAAGGCTTTGGGCGGAGAAGTAGGGGATTTTGCGCTGGTGGTGATAAGAGTGTGGAGGCTGGAAGGTGGATGACTCGGAGGAGACGGCAGGCAGGGTCAGCCATGGTGTGCTGGCATCGGCGAAGAGGGGATTTAGGATTAGGGTTAGGGTTAGGGTTAGGAATTTGAATGTGGCGAGTCGTGTCCTTTGTGACACATAATTTAGGGAACGCCTCCGAGATTGTTGGACATAAGAGAGGAAACTTGTAATTATAATAAAAATAATGGAAAGGAAAATAGGGACAAGAACGCGGTGCACGCACGATGGAATTGTGTTGGTTGGAGGAATTTTGGGTTGTGAAAAAATAGAGGAAACCTCCCTTATATATAGGAGTGGGGGTTTCCTATGTAGGGAAGGAGTAGATTCAATGAATTAAATCCTTCTATGAATTGAATTAGATTTGACCCAATCCTAATCCATAATAAAATAATATCTAATATTTTAAATAATCTTTTTAAAAAGATTTCATAAAATCAAATATCAAAATATCGATAAGAATAATTCAAATATTCCTAAAGGTATAATTTCATAAATACAAATATCTTCTAAAATAATGTAGCAATAGATTTATAGACAATAATCAATAATTTAAGATAAAATCCAATCCTAATTTAGAATTGACCCCATGTAAATCCAATAATATCTAATATTTCAATAATATTTAAAAATAGATTTTTATAAATATAAATTTAAAGATAATTGATAATAGAAATTTAATAAGTTTAAAAGTATATCTTTTTATAAAACAAAATTGAATTAAAAAAATAGTTTGACAATTCCCTTCGTCAATACAAATATCTTTTATAGAATTAAGAAAATAAAATAAAACTTATTTTCTAACTAGAAAATATATAAAACTAAAAATAAATAATTTTAAAAAAATTGGGAAGTGGGCTTACAACTTCGCTCGATACGTAAAATATACACAGCTACATGTATCAAGATTAAGACTTTTTTACATCTCGTCGTCATCAAAAAACCAAAAGTGATAGAATCAATATTAAGACTATTTTACATCTTTCTTATGTATTTTTATCCTTATTTAAGTGTAGAAAAGTATGTAAGATTGATCGGATCAATACTGCCTTATATTTTTAGTCCACAAAATACAGCCTTCCTATCCACCAAAATTTCGATCCAAAGTCCACAAACAAAATAGCCTAAAATCCATATATTGTGTAAATATATCAAAATGGTCCAAATTTCTTCTGTTTGAACCCTGACAGAACTCGGTCAGAACTCGGCCCGAGTTCGGCCCGATTTCGGTCAAGTTATTTTTGGTATTCCTGGATATCTGTATTCGAATGCGAGATTTTTGCATCCGAACTCTACCCTAACTCTCCCTAAGTTCGGTCCATAAAAATACTATAAATAGAGAAAAACTTTCACATTTTCAAACATCTCATTTACTTTCTCTTCTCTCTATTCGTTAAGTGTTTTCTACGATCAATACACTTTCATATTCAGCCTATACTACTCTTAACCAAGCCAGTATCAGTTTTAGTTCAATCTAGAGTTTGGTTTAAAGAGTTGTGTCGGCGGCTATCTCAGAAAATGTTTTCATTTTTAAACGCCTTCAGGAGTCGGTTTTGCAATCGTCGCCAAGCACGGTGTTATTGAAGTTGGTTGTGCACTTAAGCACGATGTTGTAAGAGCTGCAAGCACTCAGTTAAAGCTCGTGCCATAGTGGATTAACATCGAGCAAGAGTACTCGATACTGGATTAGTACTCCACAAGGGATACCAGTATATATCGATGTGTCACTGAATTTTATTTTTCTTAATTCTTCATTTTTACTTCAATTCATATACTGATATTTATCGGCTCTTACCTGTATTTGATTGGCCATATTAAATAGTTTTTAAATTAAGATATTTATTCCACTGCATGCACACACTCTATTCACCTTCCTCTAGAGGTGCTCAAAGGTCCTACATCGAGGTCCCAGCTTCTTGAAGTCCTGGATATTACTTGGCCTAAGCTGAGCAACTTGTTGCTAGGTTGGAGCTCCCCTCTCAACTGCAGCCAAAATGAGACGGTGGGCGCTCTTGATGCCAACCTCATCACGTCTTTCTACCTCTAATGTGCCTCAAACTGAGCCCTCTGGGCCTCAACATCTTCCTAAATAGTGCAAACATCTGTGGCTTATTAGTTGGTACTGGAGATGGAGGACGAACATCCAAAGGAACAACTGTAACAGTCTGCTGTACTAGAGGAGGAACACCCGCAACAACCTCTGGCATAGTCCTCTGAACTAGAGGAGGACCCCCCGAAGGCAGCTGATACACAATTCCCAGAGAAGTGATTAGAACAGGCCCACGAGAAGTCACAGATCTCTCAGAGGCTGCTTCCGAACACTGCGATCTCATCTTAGACAGAATCCTGAAGATGAATCAAAATAAAGAAGTCAATATGGCACACGATAGAATATATTTAAAGATAAATAGTTATAGTTCAAGTAATCATATATCAAAGGGGGACAATTGCATTGAAACAATAGATTACATGTTTTTTTCCTAATTGTGATTGGGTATCTCTCGGCTTATAGCCTATATCCTATATCATATAGATCTTCTTCGGAACAACTGAAATCCTATTACCAAACACAGAATGTCCCACGAACTCCACCTTGTCCAAGAAGAACTCATACTTCGACAGTTTCTCATACAGCTTCTCCTTTCTGAGAGTCAACAGTACAATCCTCAGATGCTCCTCGTGCTCCTCTGATATCTTCAAATAAATAAGAATATCTTCGATAAACACCACCACGAACTTGTCAAGATATTAGTAGAATACCTTGTTCATTAAGTTTATGTACACCATCGGGGCATTAGTCAACCCAAACGGCATCATAGTCAACTTGTACTCGACGTAACGAGTCTGAAAAGAAGTCTTTGAAGTGTCCTCCTTCTTCACCTTCAAGTGATGGTAGCCCGACCTCATATCTATCTTCGAAAATACCTTCGTGCCACTTAACTGATCAAATAGATCATCAATTCTCGACAACGGGTATTTATTCTTGATAGTGAGGTTTTTCAATGCCCTGTAATCGATGCACATGTGCACCGATCCATCCTTTATCGGTACAAATAATATCGGAGCACCCCAAGGTGAAGAACTGGATCTGATAAACCCTTTATCTTGTAACTCATCCACTTGCTTCTTTAACTCAGCTAGCTCGCTTTTGTTTACCCTATAGACGTGCTGCAAAATAGGCTCTGTACCTGGTACCACGACTATAGAGAAATTAACAACCCTGTCAGACGACAACCCTGGCAACTCCTGTAGAAATACACTATAAACTCAGCTATCAATAGATAAGGCAACTCCTTCTCTTCCACCAAAGCTCCACAGATAATGCCATCACCCTGCTGTGTTTTCCTTTTGAAAAACTCAAACTCTGGCCCTCCTGGCAGGCTGAACAATGAAAAACATATAGACAACTCTAGAAGGGGTGAATAGAGTTTATAACAATAATGACCAAATAAAAATTAACTCTTTTTACCAACAGTAAATAATCAGAGTAGTAAATGCGGAAATAAAAATATCAAGAGAGCGTACGCAAACACAGTCATTTTAACCTGGTTTCCCTCGTAGAGGACTTGTCCAGGCTTGAGAACTATAGCTCAGGATTAAATCTACTATTTATGAAATAGTAGTTACATCCCGTGCCTTTTCATCAGAAGGGCACGTCAACTTCTTACAAAGATCGATGTGGCGATGCTTGGAATTTTCTAAGTGACTTTTTTGACTCTTGCACAAACTTCTAACTGAATAGCACTGAGCACTTTCAGGCTTAGGAAGCTTATGGCTAGTAGATGGGGAAGTTAAGGCTTGTATGAGGCTTATAGAGAAGAGAAGAGAAGAGAAGAGATAATTGGATGAATGAAAATGAGAAAATTCAAGGCCTATTTATACTAGTTGGGATAGGTAGAATTCGGCCAGAATTCTGTATCAAGAATTCAAATTTCTGGCCGTTGGACAACTAGCATACAGCAAACCCTAAAAATTAGGGTCCTAAAATTTAGGAGACAGAGATCGGCCTGAACTCTGTGTGGAGGCAGAGTTCGGTTCGAACTCTGTCTCCATGCTGACACAAAGTTCAATGGGCCTATGTGGGCTAAGTTTGGCTTTGGTGGAGCTTTGGGTTTGATTTGGGGATAAGGGTTAAGCCAAGAATACCCAGTGCTACACAGTTTACATTTTGCTAGACTCAATAAATGTAAAATAGTATAGACTCCGAAAACGAGTATGCTGCAGGAGATAGACGACATCCGTCTTGCACTGAGTTCTGTCTTGATGTGTCATATTGAATTATGATAAGTATCATATTGTCAATTTGTTGACTGTGATCCAGTTTTGGTCAACAATCTCCCCCATATTGATAATTGACAAAAATAATATTTGTATATTCAATGTTCATACCTTGACACAGGTTAAAAGTGGTAGATAAGCATCAAATGCAGTAGCTCCCCCGTAAAAGTAGCTCCCCCATAAATATAGCTTCTCTTTAAACCAATGTGCCATATCCTGATATACATAATCTCCTCTAAAATATAGATATCACACAATATGATAGAAATATGAATATCAAATAGACTTTCCCCTTTTGACATTTATCAATTATGAATATCAAATATGAATATCAAACACAGACATGCAGAAGACTGTATAAATAAATAACTAGCAAGCACACAATTTAGTGTATAATAACCACAGATATAAGCTAAAGATCCACATAAACTAAAAATTGTAATAATACAAGAAAATAAAACTACATAAGCATAAGTCCATAAAGAATAAAACTAAATAAGATCATCAGTAGTAGCAGCAGCAGGTACAGAACCACATCTATCATGGAACGCGATATGGTCCAGCAGTGTCAGATGGATCAATATCAGAACGACGAGAATCCACAAAAGTTGCATCCAGATCCAGATATTGCATGACCCAAGGGTCGTCGATACGGTAACTGGTGCGAGATGGATCCTGCTCTACAGGAATGGGCATAGTGGGATGCCGAGACATGGTGTACTGGATGTCATGCAATGAGTTACTGATGGAACTCATCTGTAAAGTGGTACGATAGTCGAGCTGGGTTCAGCGGTCGTCCTCCAATATGAAACAATCGCAAAGTATGGTCTGGATAGACTCGAGAGTAGTAGGTGGCTCGGGCGCAGGTTGCCCAAGAGCAAGTGCATCAGCCTGAGCATCAGACCCAGAATGCTCGGACTCAGCAGGAGACTCGATAGCTGCTAGAAGCCGCCTTGCCTTAGACAGAAAGGCAGGGGCTGGAAGGAACTGGCACTCATCTAGAGGAACATGGAACGCACAAAAAACTATTGGCAAATAAAGAGCATAGACTAATGATTTAGGCCTCTTCCGTGCACTAATCATCCAGTCCATCGTAGTGCACGAAAGATTGAACGGGACATGGAAGTGAATATGATAGAGTGCAGAGATCTTAAAATAAGAAACTTCATCAGTCGATCATGCTTTAGGCAAGATTGTGGAGAAGACGATACGATGAAGTTCGTAGAAATATGGGTTAAGGAATTTTGCAAGTAACTTGCGTGGACGTGTGTTTGGAGTACACAAATCATCCTTGTAACTCTCAAGGGGCGACCAATCGGGAAATTGAAACTTGCGTGCATCGATAAGTTTTTCCCAAGAGTTGGGTTCCGGAATCTCAAGATATTTCGCAAGTTCGAAATCATCACAAGAGATGTCGATTCCGACGACACGAGAATAGATTCCTGTGTCGTCAAATGTGAGATTACAGTAAAAAGTTTGGATAGCATTCAAGTATATAAGTGAAGTTGTAGAAACTAACTCATCAAGACAAAGATCATGAAACAAAGAGTCGTATCTAGAAAATATCATAAAATTAATGGGATGACCCGCGTACACACTCCTTGACCGAAAGTCATTAAACCATTCATTGGAGGCTTCCAATGAAACAAAAATTCGGTCATTGAACATGTTCGGGTCATTAGGTGGTGGTGGATTAAAAAATGGATGAATGGGTTGAACATCTTGAGGAGGAGGGTTTGATAAGGAAGCACCCTCAGTTCTGGCCCTCTTTCCTCTATTGAACAACCTAGGTGCCATTGATAATAAAAGAAATTTGAAATTTGAGATGGAGAAAAAGAGAGATTTATACCTCAAGAGATTAGTGGAATATGGAAGAGAATGATTCAAAAGCTATGCTCCTTGAGTTTGGAAAGAAAACCACACTAGATAGAGAATTTTAGGGTTAGGGTTTGGAGAGGATGAAGTTGGAGATGTTTTAGAGGAGGCAATGGATAGGAGAGAGAAGGAAATCCCGAAAATATGAAAGGGGGTTCGGCTAGTCGGATTGATCCTGGACCGTAGGATCAAAATAGATGGATGGCTGAGAGCAAATAGGAGTTCTGGGAACTGCAGACCGAACTGGGCTCGAACTCTGTGTAAGGCAGAGTTCGACCCGAGTTCTGGGTGCTGAGGCCAGAACTCAAGCCAGTAAAAAAAATGGCTAAGTCTTGGAGATTGAAAAATGAATGAGTTACAAATATTTAATGAAAATCAAAAGTGTGATCATGAATGTAAAAAAGTGGAATTAAATTTAGAAAATTTTGAATTAACTAAGGTATAAATGAAACTGAACCATATAATAAACAAAGATTTATAACAACGATCATTACGATGAAACTGCCATGGGGTAGCTGTAGGGGCCGGATCCTAGCTAGCGGTAGTCCTAAGACTAGTGTACCGTATTGCTTAGGCTTTTACGCCTTGTTGTCAGAATGAACCTTTCGGCTTGTACCCATAACAAAGTCACCAAAAAGATATATGACATAATCGATATTTATGCAGGCCAATTTAATGAATAACTGTTTCATTCAAAATTTCTAATTCACGACAAAGAAAGTTGAATCGCTCTTCGGATAGTGGTTTTGTAAAGAAATCTTCCAGCTGATGATCAGTGTCAATAAATTCTAAATTTATAGTGCCATGTTGTTGATGATCACGCAAAAAGTGGTGACAAATTTAAATGTGTTTCGTGCGTGAGTGACATATAGGGTTTTTAGTAAGGTTGATAGCACTAGTGTTATCATAGAATATAGGAATGTGCATAAAAGATAGGTTGTAGTCTGCAAGGGTTTGCTTTATCCACAGAATTTGTGCACAACAACGACCAGCTGCGATGTATTCAGCTTCTGTTATGGATAGTGTGACAGAATTCTGCTTCTTGCTAAACCATGAGACTAGAGCCTTGCCTAATAAATGACACGTGCCACGGGTACTTTTACGGTCGACTTTGTATCCCGCAAAATCAGCATCTGAATAACCAATAAGGTCAAAGAATATGGATTTGGGATACCACAAGCCTGTTTTCCATAAATAAATTCACTTTATTTATTGTGTTTCTGAGAAAATTACAACTGTAGGAATCTAATCTAGAAGACGATTACTTCATCGCATCGTCCAAGGGATAAAGTAATCGTCTTCTAGATTAGATTCCTACAGTTGTAATTTTCTCAGGAACACAATAAATAAAGTGAATTTATTTATGAAAAATAAAGCCTACTGTAACAGTACCCTTAAGGTATCGAAAGATACACTTAACGGCGGACATGTGTGATTCCTTAGGACTAGCTTGATAGCGAGCACACAGAAAATCACTAAACATGATATCGGGACGACTAGCAGTTAGGTAAAGTAGACTACCAATCATACCTCGATACTTATATTGGTCAACAGGTTTGTCGCTTTAATCAGGTTTCAGCTTGGTCGTAGTAGCCATGGGAGTGCTGATTGGTTTGACGTTGTCAAGATCAAACTTCTTCAGCATATCCTCTGTGTATTTTGACTGGCTGATGAATGTTTCTTGCGAAGTTTGTTTGACTTGCAATCCAAAAAAGTAGGTGAGCTCCCCCCATCATGCTCATCTCAAATTCGTTCTACATACACATATGGAAATCTTGGCGTAGATTTTCATTAGTGGATCCAAATATGATATCATCAACATAAATTTGAACTAAAAGAATGGTGTCTTGAAAAGTTTTGATAAAAAGTGTAGTGTCAATTTTTTCTTTTGAAGAACCTTTATCTAGTAAGAAATTGCTTAGGCGTTCATACCAAGCTCTGGGGGCTTGCTTGAGGCCATAGAGCGCTTTCTTAAGCTTAAAAGCGTGGTCGAAAATTCTGTGATTTTCAAAACTAGGGGATTATTTTACAAAAACTTCCCCCTTAATAAAACCATTCAGAAAAGCACTTTTGACATCTATTTGAAAAAGTTTAAGATTTTAAAAGTTTGCAAAGGCACAAAGCATTCGAATGGATTCAAGTCTTGCAATAGGAGCATACGTCTCATCGTAGTCGATACCTTTCTCTTGGTTGTATCCTTGAGCTACTAGATGAGCTTTGTTGCGAGTGACTGAACCATCTTCATTTACTTTGTTACGAAAAACTTATTTAGTACCAATAATCGAATGGTTAGCTGTTTTAGGAACAAGTTCCCAGACCTGGCTTCTTTCGAATTGGTTGAGTTCTTCCTGCATAGCAAAAATCCAAAATTCATCATTAAAGGCTTCCTAAACAGTTTTAGGCTCAACTTGCGAAATAAAAGTAGTGCTAGCAATAAAAACTCTTAAAGATGATCGAGTACTTACTTCGTGTGAAACCTCACCTATTACCATGTTTTCTGGGTGTGACGGCTTGAACTCGAACTTCTTCGGAAAGCCCTCCAGAGAATTGGTTTCACGGGTGGTATTCATCGGTGTGGAAGTTGATGGTTGAACATCTTCGTCGGGGATAGCCGCTGTACTATTTTCCTCATCAAAAGACACATTAATAGATTCTTCTACAATCATTGAGCGTTTGTTGAACACTCTATATCCCTTACTCTTGGCAGCATAGACAAGAAAAATACCATCGTCAGCTTTGGCATTAAACTTGCCTAAGTTGTCTTTGGTATTTAGGATAAAACAGCGACAATCGAACACTCTAAAATAAGAGACATTTGGAGTCCTATCAAACCAAATCTCGTAGGGTGTTTTCTTCGAAATAGGTCGAATAAGCACCCTATTTAAAATATGGCACGCTGTACTGACAGCTTATGCCCAAAAATATTTCGGAAGTGAAAATTTATTCAACATGACTCTAGCTATATCGCCAAGAGTCCTATTCTTCCGCTCCACAACACCATTTTGTTGAGGAGTTCTAGGACAAAAAAAACTTATGATCAAAACCATTTGTTTCGCAAAACTTTTCAAAATCAGAATTTTTAAATTCGCCTCCATGAACACTTCAGATTCGAGTAATCATGTAGCCCTTTTTATTTTGGACCTTTTTGGCAAAGATTTTGAAAACTAAAATAATATCACTTTTGTTTGTAAGAAAGAAAACCCAAGTATATCTTGAAAAATCATCTACAATAACAAATGCATAGAGTTTTCCACCAAGACTGGCTACTCTATTGGGACCAAATAAGTCCATGTGCAGTAATTGTAAGGGTCTAGTAGTACTTACAGCATTTATAGATTTAAATGAAGATTTGGTTGCCTTATTCAGTTCACACTCGGCACATACCATGTCCTTCTTGAATGTGATGTCGGGCAGACCTCTTATTAGCTTCTTTGTCGATAACCTAGATATAGTATCCATATTGGCATGACCAAGACGCTGGTGCCACAAAAGTCTTTCATTCTTGTGGGCGTTGAGGCATCTTCCTGTACTGTTAGTATTTCTAAATAAAAGAAAATATAAATGTTATCTTCTCTTATCCCTTCAAAAGCAATGTCTCCCGTTGACCTATCATAAATGTAGCATTTATTCTTTCCAATGTTAATATCATATCCCTGATCAGCAAGATGACTTATGCTGAGCAGGTTATGCTTTAACTCGGTCACTAGGAAGACATCCTTTATTACAGGAGAAGGAGGATAACTAATAGTACCATTACCTATGATGTAGCCCTTTAAATTGTTACCGAATGATACATATCCTTCCCTCTTCATCGATAGTGATGCGAAAAGATTTACGTCTCCCGTCATATGTCGCGAGCATCCACTATCGAGAATCTACTTGCTTTTAGTTGAGGAAGGAAGGTCCACCTACATCACGAGTAGATGTGACCTTTGGTACCCAAGTTCTTGTGGGTCCTGAAATATTAGTCTTCGGTACCCTTGCATGTAGATTAATGTCAACTAATTTCCTAATTCTACACTGTGGTGAGAGATGACCATGTAATCCACAGTATGTGCAAGTAGCATGCCTATTTGTGTTAGGAGCAGGTTAATAGTGATGTATATATGCAGTATGGTAATAGTTATGTAAAATAGCAGGATAGTAACTATGTGTAGCAGCAAGATAGTAGTTATGTCTATGTGTAGTAGCAGGATAATAGTTATTAGTAGATTGAGAGTGATATCTACGTGCATGTGGTTTACATGCTGCATGGGAGTACGTGTACATATAAGCATGGTTACGTGCTGCATGTGGGTGACGTATTTTACTATTATGAGTGGTCTGGTGTTTTTTGTGTGTTTTGTGACTGAGTGATTGGATTTGATGTTGAGCAACCTGTTTTTCCAATATGATCTCTAATTTCTTAGAGACAGCATTCAGTTCATTGCACTTAGCATTATGACCATCAATCTTAGCAATAGAGATCTTGTGTTTGTTCTTTTCTTCAGTAAGCTCTTTGTTGAGTGCTGAGATCTCACGTGTTTGCATCTCAATAAGTGTTTCGGCATCATGTAAACTTAATTTAAGCTTGGACACCTCATCAGTGACTTCCGTGGGTGGAGTGTCTCTAATATTATCAAGTAAAGAAGAAAGATTTTGAATCTCTATTTCATAGCCTTTGATTTTCTCCTTGGCATGCTTATATTTACTAATGACTTTCTTGTGATCATTTAGTAAGTCATTAAAGGCATCGCCAAGTTCATTAAATATAAAGTCATCAAGAGTTTCACTAGTTACCTTCTCAGATGTTGCCATTACACAGACATTAGCAGTGTCTCGAGGAGAGTCGTCTTCTTCTTCAGAATCACAGGCTTCGCTTTCGTGCCAAATACTAGTGTTGGCGTACTTTTGCGAAGAAGGCTTCTTGTAGGGCTTCTTATATCTGTTACCTTTCTTTGCGAAGGGACAGTCCTTTCGAACGTGTCCAGTCTTTTTGCAGCCATAGTAAGTTGGTTCTTTCTCGTCGTCTTCTTGTTGTTCCTTCTTCCTTTGATTGAAATGAAGGAACTTCTTAAAGTTGGGGACTAGAAGAGCTTGATCATCACCTTCTGAATTGTCGTCGTTAGTCTCTTCAGGATCAGTCCTTCGACGATGAGCTTTTAGGGCAACCACTTTTTCTTTTGGAGCCGGTTCATTGAAGTCTTTGAGGTCGAGCTCGTAGGTCATCAACTTTTCTATCAAAGTTTCCATAGACATTTTGGTGCGATCATTGCCTTCTATAATTGCTGTTACCTTAGGGTTCCAGATCTTTGGTAGCCCCCTAAGTAACTTGCGAATCTTCTCATGGTTGGAGTATTATTTGCCAAGAGATGACAGAGGATTGATGACATCAAGGAACCTTGAGAATATTTGGAAGATCGTCTCATTTGGCTTCATCTTGAATGCCTTGTATTCTTGAGTTAGATGACTGATCTTAGATTCCTTGACTTGAGTGGTTCCTTCATGCGTCACTTCCAGAAGCTTCCATACTTCGTGCTAGGTGGTGCATATCGAGAACCTGTTAAATTTATTCATGTCTATTGCACAAAAAAAGCATTAATAGCTCTAGCATCTAGACTTGCATGTTTCTTTTTTTCGTCAGAATACTTGTCGTTGGATTTTTCGATGAGATCTCCTTCGACAACTATTTTGGTGGGCTTTTGTAACCATCAGTGACAATGGTCTACAGGTCAAAGTCTAGAGACTTGAGATAGAAACTCATCCTAGTTAGAGACTTGAGATAGAAACTCATCCTAGTTTTCCAATAGGTGTAGTTAGTTCCATCAAATAGGGGTGGCCTATCAGTGGACTGTCCCTCACCATGGTTGGAAAACATAGGTTGTGTGGTTGCCATGGATCAGCTCTAGGATGTTAGTCCTTGTTAAGAGAACAGAGCTCTGATACCAATTGAAGAACAGATAGACAACTCTAGAGGAGGGTGAATAGAGTTTATAACAATAATGACCAAATAAAAATTAACTCTTTTCACCAACAGTAAATAATCAGAGTAGTAAATGCGGAAATGAAAAGATCAAGAGAGCATACGCAAAGACAGTCATTTTAACCTGGTTTCCCTTATGGAGGACTAGTCCAGGACTGAGAACTCTAGCTCAGGATTAAATACACTATTTATGAAATAGTAGTTACACCCCGTATATTTTCTTCAGAAGAGCACGTCAACTTCTTACAAAGATCGCTGTGGCGATGCTTAAAATTTTCCAAGCGACTTTCTTGACTCTTGCACATACTCCTAACTGAATAGCACTGAGCACTTTTAGGCTTAGAAAGCTTGTGGCTAGTAGATGGGAAGGTTAAAGCTTGTATGAGGCTTATAGAAAAGAGAAGAAGAGATAATTGGATGAATGAAAATGAGAGAATTCAAGGCCAATTTATACTAGTTGGGATAGGCAGAATTCGGCCAGAATTCTGTGTCAAGAATTCAAATTTTTGGCCGTTGGACAACTAGCATACAGCAAACCCTAAACATTAGGGTCCTAAAATTCAGGAGACAGAGTTCGGCCCAAACTCTGTGTGGAGGCAGAGTTCGGCTCGAAGTTTGTCTCCATGCTGACAGAAAGTTTAATGGGCCTATGCGGGCTAAGTTTGGCTTTGGTGGAGCTTTGGGTTTGTTTTGGAGATAAGGTTAAGCCAAGAATACCCAATGCTACTCAGTTTACATTTTACTAGACTCAATAAATGTAAAATAGTACAGACTCCAAAAATGAGTACGCTGCATGAGATAGATGACATCCGTCTTGCACTGAGTTCTGTCTTGATGTGTCATATTAAATTATAACAGGTATCATATTGTCAATTTGTCAATATTTGGTTGACTGTGATCCAGTTTGGGTCAACAACAAAACTCTACTTCCTGTACAATCTCTGCTAGCAAAGTGCATACTCAACCAATCCATCATGAGTACAATATCGTAGCTCAGAAGTGACATTACGAGTTTTGTGATGATAATGGATATTACCATAAATTTTTTGTCCTAAAACTGCTCAACAGAATGGTGATGTGGAGCAGAAGAATAGAATTCTAAGCGATATGGCTAGAGTCGTGCTTAACCAGCACAATCTTCTGAAATATTTTTAGGCATAAGCTGTAAGTACAACATGTCATATTTTGAATAGGGTACTAATTCAACCTATATCGAAGAAAACTTCTTATGAATTGTGGTTTGGAAATATTCCTAATATTTCTTATTTTAAAGTTTTTGGATGTCGCTGCTTTTTCCCGAACACTAAGGATAATTTAGGTAAGTTCGACTCGAAGGCAGACGAAGGGATATTCCTCGGTTATGCTGCCAAGAGTAAGAGATACAGGATTTTCAATGAGAGATCTTTGATCGTTGAAAAATCTATTAATGTTTTCTATAATGAGATCAATAGTCAAAAATCTAGCGATAGTGATGACGAAGACGTATAAAACCAAATCAAAGTACCTGAAGATATTGCTACCGATAAGAACTAGCTAGAGAGTTTGCCTAAGAAGATAAAATTCATGCAAGACTATCCAGATACACTTGTTATAGGTGATGTATCCAAGGGAGTAGGTACGTGTTCTTCTACTAGAGACCTAGCAGCTAATGTAGCTTTTATTTCTCAAGTAAAACCTATATCAGTAGTAGATACTTTTCTTGATGAATTTTGGATTAATGCCATGCAGGAGGAACTTAATCAATTTGAGAGAAACCAAATTTTGGAACTTGTTCCTAAACCTATTGGTCAATCGATAATTGGTACAAAATGGGTGTTGTAAAATAAATTAAATAATGATGGATATGTTCGATACAATAAAGCACATCTGGTAGTACAAGATTATAATCAAGAATAAGAAATTGATTATGACGAGACTTATGCTCCTATTGCTAGACTAGAATCTATTCACATGTATTGTGCATTTACATGTTTTTATAATTTTAAACTTTTTCAAATGGATGTTAACAGTACATTGGGTTTATAAAAGAAGAGGTTTTTGTGAAACAATCCCTGGTTTTGAGGATTTTCAAAAACATGATCACATTTTCAAGTTAAGAAAGACACTTTATGGAGTCAAACAAGTACCTCGTGCTTGGTATGAACGCCTAAGTACTTTCCTACTCAAAAATAGTTTTTTCAAATGGACGGATTGATACAACTTTGTTTATCAAAACTTCAGATAATAGTACTTTACTTGTGCAAATATATGTTGATGACATAATATTTGGTTCAACTAACAAAAAACTCTGTCAAGATTTTTCTAAGTGTATGATGAATGAGTTTGAGATGAGTACGATAGGAGAGCTCAACTACTTCATAGGACTTCATATGAAATAACACTTGTAGGAAAACTTCATCAATCAAGCCAAGCATACGAAGGACTTACTAAAGAAGTTTGACTTCGACAATGCAAAGTCTATCGGCACGCTAATGGCTACATCAACTCGACTTGACCTTGATGAAAGTGGAAAACCAGTCGACCATTGCAAGTATCAATATATGTCACGACCCACACCCAGTGTAAGGGCACAAGACCGTAGGTACGTCAAGCCTACGCCGCAGTGTTGGCGATAGAACGATGTCCTAGGTTTCAACAATAGCTAACACAATATAGTGTACCTATCCAGAATATACTCTCCAATCGGAGGACAATCTCAGAAGATACAACTCAATCACAATATAATAAAGATGGATATCAGCAGCAAATATGATAGATTGAAATATCGAAGTAAGATACAATCCAGGAATGAAATAAGTTTAAGTGTAATCATCACATCCCAAGTAGAAGTAATATTTATGTACAACTCATGAAAGACAACTGAAAATAAAACCAGGCGACATCATAGCAATCTTTTCAAGCACTACTGGTGTCTCCTTCTGGCTAGCTGGATCCTCCAAGTTCTCTATAAAATTTATCAACATATCCAGTCTGGATTGGAGCGAATACATAACTCTGAAAGCAGTTCCAATGCATTGTTGGAAATATAGAACTAGCAATAGAATTAATACATGACATGCGGTAACAAAAGTATAGGAATAAAGAAAATATAGACAAGAAAACTGAGTACATGAATAAGATAGAGAATCGATGAACTGTAAATAATATAAGTATTTCAGAGAACATGATGGTTATGTGATCGGTTTAGGTTGTACATGATTATTCTATGGTAACTCGATTATACGTAAAGGTATAGTCGACATGTACATGATTACACTAGAGGGATTTAATCATATAACCACTTCTACTCCCCCTATCCGATCAAGTTACATGACGTACATTATTGTTAGTTTATATATGAAGTACATGTGAGAACATAGGAGTACATGAGAGCACATGAAAGTACATGAGAGCACATGAATGTACATGAGAGCACATAAGTGTACATGAATAATACGAACACAAGGAGTACAAGATGTACATGATAAAGTACATGGACATAAAATATGTGATGCACCCGTTAAAGGAATAACATCTCATGACAAGATCCATATAGTACTGGTCTGTGTTAACAATGTGTCAACAGCAAGTAGAGTAGTCTAGAGCAGGCAATATAAATAATATCATGAATAAAAACTAACAGAGAATATACTCGCCTGATATCCTCAGCAACAACTGTGTATTGGTATCCGAACTTGAGTCACAGAAACCTAGTATGAGAATTACAGGTTACAGAGTGTTCTTGATTAAATAATAGGATTATATGCATGCTACTAGGCCATATCTAGGTCAGTGAAGTCCAATTTGGTCATACTAGGTCGACACTAGCTACTTGGTAAACATTTAGTCTACTTGGTCTCACTTGGTCAAACATTGGTCAATATCTAAAGTTTTGGGTTAATAGACCATTATAGTCTATCCTAGTGCTAGGCTAAAGTAGCATTAAGACCTCATTCTAATCCTAGGTTCAACAACCTATATACATACCATAGCCCATAATACAAGGATACTAACCCAAACCCTTTATTACTACCACCATCTCAATCCCAATATTATATGTATATACACATATGAGCATGTCTAACTGACCCCTGCGTATATATATATATATATATATATATATATATATATATATATATATATATTATATATATATATATATATATTTTATATATATATATATATATATATATATATATATATTATATATATATATATATATATATATATATATATATATATATATATATATATCACAAACCATTTTATCCCTAAATATATTACTTTAAATGCCCCAACTGAATAAGGTATCAAACATTGGTTGGACCATGAGAACAACATGGGCAAAACGGTATCCTACTAAGGGTGTGCAGGACATAAACTAAAATTGAAGGGAAAAGGAATAATAATAATATGGGAAGTAATGGGCTATTGGCTAAGGACAAGGATATATGGACAGAACAATAATGTACGATAGAACCCATGACTGGCAGTACCCCCTTGTCCTAACACACATCTGGATTGGACAGTAAAGTTCCATTTAAGGGTGGATTTAAAAGATATAGAACATGCACTTGAGGAGTAGTCATTAGTCACAGGACCACTAGAGATGCAGGTCTATGCAGATGAGATGTTGAAACTGGTCATTATAAGATGTTCTAAAAGCTGAACATTAGGTATTCAGAGATTAGGACAAATAAAAAATGGAGGTTTAATGATGTAGGGAATTGACTAAGTTATATAAGATAGATTGACACTAAGGGATTTAGACTACAATCATGTCTAAACATTAGGATGGGATTACTGATCATATAGGATTAACTGTAACTAAATGTCTAAGATCTGAGTGCTGGGTGTGCAGTAGGCAGATAATAATATGGACATTTGGAACATAATGTATGACAGCATGGAAGGTGATTAAGTCTGAAATTTGTGAATTTGTAGGACAACACCATATACCTAATACTCCAATAAGTTGACTGAGCATACAGAATCTGGACATATGTACTAGAATAGGAATGAGCATAACACCCAATATGGATAAATCCAAAAGTAACAGTTCAATAAAGCCCAATTGTACTGAACATCAAAAGGAATGTAGACTACTACCTTAGTGAAGAGAAGTGATACTAATCCATCGATGAGACAGGGACTAAAAACTACAAGGTGAATGCAGGATAGTAAACCGAAGGGAAGATGTAGCAGCATACTTAAATGGGACTCGACTGCTTATTACAATGTAATAGACTTGATTTCGGATGTATATATCTTAGTTATGGAATTTAGAATTACTCGCAGCTATACTAGTAGGCATAGCAAGGATTCTAGATGACATGATTATAGAGGTACATACCCCAGTTATAGAATCTATCGCTTATTGTAAGCTTTGCTTACTGGCATGGCGAGGATTCTGAGTATCATGATTTTGGACAGACGTGTTTGATTATCAGATTGTATCATAAAAAGGATTCTTAAAGTATAATCTCTACCATTTCATTTTTGTTATTATAGATTCTGTTTTCCATCATCAATTAACTTAGGAGTAGGAATACTTTCAGTTATTTTCAGTCCAGTTCTTTGCAGAGCTTCATTTCATTTATAGTTCTTTCATAGTGTGACGGTTTGGTGGCTTGCAATGGGTCTGTGTCCTTGAGTTGATAGTTTAGCATTGGTATTGGAACATCAACCCATTGTAGATAATTCTTCTATTATTTATAATAACTACCAGTTTTTATAATATGTAGATGATAATCTGCCTTACAGCCCTTGATAATTTCTTATTTTCTACCTATCTTCCAATATGACACCCATGACTAGAGCCCGTCGTCTGAGAGAAGTAGCAGTTCCAGATATGACTGAGAGCATGCTTTCTCCTCCTATTATGCATGAGTTAGTGGCCCCTTCGGCTGACCAGGGGGTAGTTGTACCTCCTACCATTGAGGAGATACTAGCAGCCTCACTAGAGAGTTTTTCTCCATTTCCTGCCATTCAGGAGAGGGTTGTAGTTTCGTCTTAGACAGAGAGTCTTCCACGACCTTCTCCTCTGCTTCCTGGAGTTGTACCCCATACCATATTCTCAGGAGGTTTGCTCCCTGATGGAGCTCAGATATTTGGACTTCTCTGGGATGTGTTAGAGACACAGAGAGTTCAGACCGAGATCCTAAGGTAGCAGGGCCAGAGGATCCAATAGCTGTGGGACCTAGTGAATTCACAAGGAGGAGAGCCTAGTTCTAAGAGAGTAAGGAGCAGTATCTACCCAGAGTCTCAGGAGTACCTAGACTTTCAACCTATGCCATCCTTTTCTAGTTTGGATTCCTGTTCAGCAGTGGCCAGTTGAGTGAGTGCCTATCTGTGCTTACTGTAAGAAGCATGGACGTGTGGTCCGACTGTATGAGAAGGAAAAAGTTGTGTCTATTTTGTTGGTCAACTGCACACATGATACGAGACTGTCCCACTGTACCTGTCCTAGTCAAAGCCCCACCTCATGAGGGGGCCCAGCCACTAGACTCAGCTGGAGGTGAGTAATTAATCTAGACTTTAGTATGTCTTTTAAGATGAGTTGATGTTGCGTCCCACCATTATTTGTGCTTTCTTGGCACCTTATGAATTGTCTTGTTCTATAGTGTGGTCAATATAGTTAGATGAGGCCCCAAATTGATATTGCGTGTCATAACCAAAAATACCATAACCATGTATGTTTGTTTCATTCAATAGGATTGTATAATAGATAAGGTTTCTTGGACCATGATTGTTGGGGGTCAGACCTTAAGAAGAACACGACCAACTTAAATTTCGAGGACGAAATTTTCCTAAGGGGGTAGGATTGTAACTACCACTTTTCTAAAATGAGGGTATTTTTGACTTTTTGTGAAATTAATTATTTTAATTATTATTTAATTGATTAAATTGTGTTAGTGATATAATTTGGTAAACTATAGAACAACATTGTTTAGATATTAGCCATGACCATAGAAGACTAGTTAATGAGATTAGGCAATCATAAAACTTATTTTCATTAGTTAGTTAAGCCTATAATCTAACTAGGAAGATCGTTTAGAAATTTGATTAAACCATTAAGTAAATAGGAGGCCCTTCCTCTAAACTTTGTCATGACAACTTAGAGAGGACACTTTCGCCTTGCCCCTTGAACCAAACCCTAACCTAACCCTAATGTGGCCAGCCCATATAGCCTTCCCTTGCTATTTATATCACCACTTCATCTTCTTCCTCCTCCCATTTCATTTTAAGCCCCACTTTTAGATGTTTTCCTCAAATTGCTCCTACATCCATTTCTCATCCAAATTCCTTGAAATCAATTGAAAACTCTTTCCTTTGGAAAGAGGAAGCCTCTATTGACTAGTTGGGAGCTTATTAGAGTAATTTGGCGATTGGAGCTTGGTGGAGATTAGATCTTGCTTTTGTTCCTTGAGAATCCATCTCTCAAGTGGTAAGAGTCCTCTAAACCCTCTAAATTCCATTCATTAGTGTATATACATTCATTTAGGATCCCTCTTGTCATTAGCAATGCCTTGTGTCATCTTTGGATCCATTTGAGGTGCGTATAACGGGCGTATCGCACCGTATCGTATACGCACATCAAGTGTTTGATAAAATGACTCATAGAGCATTTAAGTGTTTAATTTAGGCTTTATAGTGGCAATGTATTGTGTTAGTGATGTAGGGTGTCAACTTGTGATTTTGGTTTGGTTTGGTAGGTTAATGTGGATATGGGATGATTGGTTGGGACTATAGTTTGATATTGTTTATTGTTCTCTTGTTCTGTCCTACTGTGGGGGGGTTCAATATCCTGTGTAGTCTTTTAGGATGTGTTGAATGTCAATTGGGGCTCGGGCATGGGATAATGGTGCTATAGGAAGTGTTGTTCTGTTCCTTACTGTTTTGATGTTCAATACTTATATACTAGGTTCAGTAGATAGCTACCCTATCATGTTCAAACATTACACTACTAAAATTAATTCCCTGTCCTATTAATTATTCAACCCATATTGTGTTTCATGATTAGTCTCATTGTTCTGCCCTACTTGGCCATTTCATGTTTAGTTTGTAATCCTCATGTTTGGTGTTCGAATTTACTGCATCCATAATATCCTAGTGTATTGCCATGGGTTGTCATAAATGTAATTCCACCTATCTGTCCACCTTAAATTCTGTATATAGATATCTATGTTCTGTTCCCTGCTATATTATGTCCTGTTCCTAGCATCAGGAAATTGTCTGCATTCAAGTTCATCTGCCTATTTGATTTACCCAAGTAATCTTTCCTATAGTTCAGTATTGAACACTGTCCTGCCTAGTCGAGTCCATTGGTTCAGACCATGGATTGAATGTCTTGCCTAGGTGTATCCATTTGTTATTGTTCATTCTACTACATTTGATCCCTCTCCATCTTTTGTTCTGAAATCTCTTATTCAGTCCAGGTTTGGGGGTTTATGTCCTGTCCATTCACTGCTTGGTGGTACAGACCATGCAATGTTCAGACTTTGGATTGTATGCCATGTACTTTGGGTCACAGTCTTGAAGGCTATTTGATGAGTTCTTGACCTATCTCATCCATTACTTGTTTTGTCCTCACCCTTCGACTGTCCATATATGGTTCAGCCTCCATTGCACATTATTACTCCACTTTCACTTATAGTTCATTCCATGCATTTCTTTGGTTAAATCACATGTTCGAAAGCATCACCACATCCTTGTTCACTATATCCCTCATGTTATCTGCTTTTAAGAGTATGTTCAGATACTGAACTTAGTTTAGACACATTAAATCTCGTTAGATGTTATGTCCACTGCATATCTTGTTCAATCTTAAGTACTCTTGGTTCAGACCCTTTCTTCTTGCTGTAACAATTAAATGTCCTGCATATAGTTTAGCATAGAGTATCAAATATACATGTAATGACCTGCATATAGATTGGCCTTGAGTATCAGATATATGAATGTTCTTTCATCTGAGCCTAGCAAGTTTTGTCTCTTTTACTAATTCATATCACTTTGGTTTAGTTAACCCCCTTCATCATATGGTTCATTCTACTTTGTACTGTCCTGTCCACCTTCATGTTATTCACTGCATTGTCTTTAAAATATTGAGTTCCCATTTGCATAAGTTAGTCCACATTATTTGATGTCTAACCCCTTGTGTATGCATCATACATTTTCTATATTGGACATGCCATAGGTGTTCTGTCGCTTGTGCAAACTACTATAATTGTGAGCATAGGCCATTGCTTAATGATTTGTCCCTTACTGTATCATTTCATTGGTCCAGACGCCACGCCGACTATATGACTATAATAAACTCCAGGCTCTATAACCAAGTAGACATTTTACCCTTCTTGTTGTCCTCGTAAACATATGTTATCAGAAGATAACGCAACTCAGGCCATAAAATTTATCTCGATATAAAAATCAACAATGAACCATCAAAATCAAATTTAATAACAAGGAGCAAGGGTGAACAGAAACAAGAGGGAGGGATTTCGAATTAGAGTTCAAAATAGGATTCTCAAGAGTTGTTCCAGGAATCTCTCAAGAAATTCTAACTATACTAGAGTATACTCTTGTTCTAATACCCTATTTCCTATATTCTATCACAGGCTCGCAGTAGAACAACTAAGTTGTTGCGCTACCATGACATCGCATCAATGCGATCTTGACCTGCATGGGCCACCACTAAAAACGTGTCATAACACGCACCAAGTGTAAAGGCACGAGACCGTGTGTACGTCCAGCTTATGCCACAGTGTCGGTAGTAGAACGTTGTCCTAGGTCTCAATAATAGCTAACACAATATAGTGTACCTATCCAGAATATACTATCCAATCGAAGGACAATCTCAGAAGATACAACTCAATCACAATGTACTAAAGATGGATATCAGCACGAAATAGCATAGATAGAAATATCGAAGTAAGATACAATCCAGGAATGAAATAAGTTTAAGTGTTATCATCACATCCCAAGGTAGAAGTAATATTTATATACAACTCATGAAAGACAACTGAAAACAAAACCAGACGACATCCTAGCTATCTATTTCAAGCACTACTGGTGTCTTCTCCAGGCTAGCTAGATCCTCGAAGTTCTCTGTAAAATTTATCAACAGTTCTAATACATTGTAGGAAATATAGAACTAGCAATAGAATATAATACATGATGTGCTGTAATGAAAGTACAGGAATATAGGAAATATAGACAAGAGAACTGAGTACATGAATAAGATAGCGAATCTATAAACTGTAAAGAATATAAGTATTTCAGGGCACAAGATGGTTATGTGACCGATTTAGGTTGCACATTATTATTCTACGGTAACTTGATTATACGTGAAGGCATAATCGATATGTACATGATTACACTAGAGGAATTTAATCACATAACCACTTCTACTTCCCCTACCCAATCAATTCACAAGGATCCGATCAAATTACGTTACGTACATGATTGTTAGTTTATATATGAAGTACATGTGAGAACATGGGAGTACATGAGAGCACATGAGCGTACATAAGAGCATATGAACGTACATGAGAGCACATGAGTGTACATGAATAATACGAATATAAGGAATACAAGATGTACATGATGAAGTACATGAACACGAAATACCCGATGCACCGTTAAGGGGATAACATCTCATGACACGATCCATATAGTATTAGTCCGTGTTAACAATATGTCAGCATCAAGTAGAGTAGTCTAGAGCAGGCAATATATATACTATCATGAATGAAAACTAACAGAGCATGTACTCGCTTGATATCTCAAGCAACAACTGTGTATTGGTATCCGAACTCGAGTCACAAAAACCTATTATGAGAATTACAGGTTACAGAGTGTTCTAGATTAAACAATAGTGTTATATGCATGCTGCTAGGCCATATCTAGGTCAATGAAGTCCAATTTGGTCATACTAGGTTGACTCTAGCTAATTGGTCAACTTGGTCTCATTTGGTCAAACATTGGTCAATATCTAGAGTTTTGGGTTAATAGACCATTATAGTCTATCCTAGTGCTAGGCTAAAGTAGCATTAATACCTCATTCTAATCCTAGGTTCAACAACCTATATACATACCATAGCCCATAGTATACAAGGATACTAACCCAAACCCTTTATTACTACCCTCATCTCAGTCCCTATAGTATATGTATGTACACATATGAGCATGTCTAATTGACCCCGACATATTATATATATATATATATATATATATATATATATATATATATATATATATATATATATATAAAAAAATATATATATATATATATTTATATATATATATATATTTATATATATATATATATATATATATATATATATATATATATAAAATATATATATATATATATATAATTTATTTATTTTTTATTTTTTTTTAAAACCCCACCGCTTTTTATTCAAATGAAGGCACAAAATGCCGAAGCCTTTACAAGTAAGCGCAAAAGATAGACAAAAGAAAAGACAAGAAATAAAGCAATAAAGCATCCTCCTAGACCTCGGTCACGGTCAGTAAAGCAAGGACTTCTAGAAGTCTTCTTGACCGTGTGTGCAGTAGCTGTTGACTTTCTATATCTGTCGAAGAACCTCCCTAATAAGTTGGTTGGAGCAGAATTGGCGACCCTCATATCTGAATTTGTTACAGTTCTTCTAGATGACCCACATGATGGCGGCTGCAACGATCTAGTGGCCGTGAAGATGCTGCTCCAAGTGACCAGAAGATCGTTGAAGCTCCCACCATCCAGATCCTGACTGCAACGAAGAGAGAGGGCGGTCCATACCCTTGCAGACAGATCTTTTGAGTATAAAATGTGATCAGCCGTTTCAGGCTGTCTCTCCGAACAGCAATGGCACGCCGATGCAATACTGAAGCAGATGGTGGTAGCATCATCAGTGGGAAGCTTTTTGCGAAGCGCTCTCCACATCAGACAGTACTATTTTTTAGGAATACAAGATTCCAAAAAGGCACAATGATGGAGGAAGGCACCCCGTTGCGGCGAACTACACTTCTGGTCGATGGAACCGGGAAGGATCCGTTGGCTGAGATAGACCAATACAGAGTGTCAGGATCCGTTGTGATCTTCATTCCACCGTCGAGGAGCTTAGCCACGGCCTCCTCTCCAACATTCGAAGATGATTCGCCCGATCGTAGCCGAAGACGGATCAGGGACTCAGCGAGATTCCGACCATGTATGTTGCATCGCCATAACGTTGAGGATCTGTAGTTGAAATTAGTTGTGGATGAATGAATGTGCTTGAAGTATCTGTCCTTCATGAACTGCGCCCAGAGGTTTCGGCTCACTCGGAGATTCTACCGTAGCTTCATCGAACAAGCATCAACGACATACGACAGCCTGCTAAATCCCAGGCCTCCCTCACCGGTGGGTCTGGCAATGGAGTCCCAGCTCACCCAGTCATACTTGTCTTTGCCGTCGCAGTGACCCCAGAAGAAGTTGGTGAAGAGATTTTTAATAGATGTGATAACCTTCTTTGGGGGGAGCAGGCAGCTAAAATGTATACTGGGATGGAGGATAACACGTGACGTATCAGAATCATCTTCCCTCCTGGTGATAATGTAGCATTGTGCCACCCCTCAATTTTTTCTTGATTTTGCCCACCATCCCTTTGAAGATGCTCGCGTTAGACCTGCCGTACACTAATGGGCATCCTAAGTAGCAGAAAGGTGGATACGCAACAGAGAAGAAAGTAATGTTGGTAAGGGTGGAGGAGTGGTCTCTGTTGGTGTTATGGTGTGCGTAGATGATACTCTTGCTGGAGTTGACGCACTGGTCAGAGCAATTGGCGTACCTCTATAGCGTGTTGTGAACCACCTCTACCGACCTGACATCTCTAGAGGAGAAAATGAGGATATCGTCAGCATATGTTAAGTGGGTGATGATCGAGCACCCGCTAGAGGTGTAAAAATGCTAAAAATTTAGAGAGCCCACTATTTTGTTCAGATTTTTGCTCAGCGCTTCCGCGGCGATGATGAATATGGTAGAGGATAGAGGGTCTCCTTGTCTGACACCGCAACTAGATTTGAAAAAGTCATCGGCTTACCCATTAATAGCCGTAGAGAACCACGAATTACTGATCGATCTCCATACAATGTTGGTCCAGGTTTCCGAAAATCTGAATACCCTGAAAGTCCAAATCATGAATTACCAGTCCAGTCTCTCATACGCCTTCTCCATGACAAGTTTGATAGCAATGTTCCCACCCCTAGCTGGAAATTTTATAAATGTGATCATTTCCTGGGCCATCAGAATGTTATCTAAGATGTTCCAGCCACGAACAAATCCACTCTGCTCTTTAAAAATAATTTTGGGGAGGATCTCGGTCATTCGATTGGCAATAATCTTGGATACGATTTTGTTGGTGAAGGTGCACAAGCTAATAGGACGAAAGTCTTTGAAGGTCTCCGGGTTCTCCTGTTTGGGGATAAGAATCAGGTTAGCACAAGAAATTGATCTAGGATACCTCGCTCCTTGAAAAATGCGATGACCGTCTCGTGGACATCCGACTTGATGATGTCCCAGCATGATTTGAAGAAAACACTAGTAAATTTGTTCGGTCCAGTGGCACTGTGCTCGTCTAGAGCCCGAATACATCTTTAACCTCCAGTTCAGAAGAAAGGAGCTCCAGCTGAGTGTTGTCTCTATCTTCAATCAGGTGGGGGATCACAGCAAGGAATTCATCGTCCTTAGTAATGACTACTTTGATGAACAACTGGGAGAAGAAATTAGCTGCCGCCAATTGGATACCCCGTTGATCTTTGATAATGTGCCCATTCTCATCTGCGATATGGTGAAGGTTGAGCTGCTTTCTGTGCCCATTGGCACATGAGTGGAAATAGCTAGTATTTTTGTCTCTCTCACTGTCCCAGGACAGTCTAGCTTTCTGTTTCCAGAATTCATTCTCAACTTTCAAGCGAAATTTCAGTAGTGCTTTGGTAAGATTCAGGGAGGTGCGGTTGGCAAAAGATCTGTCAGTAGCGAAGAGAGCTTCAGTACGGGTGACGTCATCCTCCGCTGTACGGACAACCTGGAATGTCCCCAAAAAAATCCATTCTCCAAGCCGTGAGAGCTTTCTTGGTATCTTTGAGTTTGTTCGCAACACAGACAAGGGGTTCAAGAGTGTCAATGTTGCTCCAAGCAGAGGCGACGATGTTCTTGAACTGGGGATGATGGGTCCAGAAGTCGAGGAAGCGGAAGCTTTTCTTGAACTGGTAAGATTTGCTGCTAATTTCAATAAGGAGGGGAGAGTGATCCGACTCGGTAGTGTTGAGGTGCAGAAGATTGGAAATTATATCTAAATTCGACTACTTCGAGTTGATGAGGGCTCTGTCAAGGCGAGAGTATTACCTTCGAGCGCCCTCTTGCAGGTTGTACCAGGTGAAGGCGCAGCTATTGAACTAGAGGAGAGACAGGTGAGCGCTAAAAATGAAGCTGGTGAAGTCGTGAATGGCCGACGGGGGTGAGGAAAACCTCCTGACTTCTCTGCCCTACAAGTAATAGCATTGAAGTCGCCAACACAAAGCCATGGGAGATTATTGTGGTTAAGATGGGTGTTCAACAGGTCTTTCCACAGTTGCCTGCGATCTGGGATGTCATGACTGCCGTAAACGGCAGACAAGATGGAGCGGGACTAGAGCATGGTATGTTCTAGCCAACACGAGAGGGCTTGTTTCGAGTCGTGAATGATGTCGAGTTTCATGTCGGTAGTAAATAGAATCCAAATGTCATGACAGCCGGTAATGGCAGAGGTGAAGCCGAGCTGCATCTGTATGGATTTGAGTTCGTTTGGGGGAATTTTAGGTTCAATAATCACGAGGATGTCAATTTTGTGAATTTTCTTGAGAATGATTAATCTTCTCAATGTGGGTTTATTAGCAAGGCCCCTAACATTCCAAGAAAGGACATTAAGCATTGGGGTTACTAGATGGGAAGGGTTCGTTGAGTTTCGCGGCTGACCTAGTAGTCCTAGTCGTGACCTCTTCGTTACTACCTTTAGTGGATTTTTTTTGGTGGTTGTTGCCTGACTGACTACCATTAGAATATTGTCAGGCTCCTCATTCAAATGTATGTAAACCTCTCCAGCTATTTCAGCTACTGGTCCAAAGTAGCTATTCGTACAAGTGATTCCAGCTTCCACGGCTTGTTGTATCCTGGCTATTGATTCTTGACCAATATTGGCTAAGGATTCCGTACGAATGTTGGTAGCGTTATTGAATGAAGAGGTGGAAGGGGGGCTTCCTTGTCCTTCGAAGTCGTAGAGGCCTCCGATGGTGAGGACTCGGAAGCAATGCCAGCCTCCCCTTCTGTGCCATCGATGTTCCCTGTTTTCTCTTTCGATATGTGAGCCTCTGTGAGTACTTAAGTTCCTTGAAGGTCATCTGTGGGCTCTAATACAAGTATATCAAATTTGTTGGCGAGGTTGATGCCTAAGGGATTATATGGAACGATGGCTCTTCCCTGAGAAGCTTGTCCTAGGGTATGGGAGTTGCCGGTGTTAGCTTCAAACCTGATTTAGGAGTTGGGCAGAGGTAGGAGGGGGAATTGATGGGGATTCGTAGGCCTTTGAGTAGGTGCCGCCTTTCGGGTCACCTTCTTCTTCAGTTCTGGGTGCACATGGAAACAATGCTCGGTTGAGCGGCCGCGCATATGACAGTGTTTACAGAATATGATGTTATCGTAAATAATTTGCTGGGTGTGTCTCTTGTTGCCAAGCGAGATTGGGATGTGGGTGGGGAGATCCTTTGATAGGTCAAGTTCCATGCAGATCTTGGCAGAGTTTCCCTTAGCAAGGCTGAGAGTTTCTTCCGCAGCTGCCACAAAAGTCCTATTTTTTTAACGTCCTCTTTACATATATATATATATATATATATATATATATATATATATATATATATATATATATATATATATATATATATTTTAACGTCCTCTTTACATATATATATATATATATATATATATATATATATATATATATATATATATATATATATATATATATATAACACAAACCACTGTATCCCTATAATACATTACCTTAAATGCCCCAACTGAACAAGGTATCAAACATTGGTTGGACCATGAGGGCAACTTGGGCAGAATAGTATCCTACTACGGGTGTACAGGACATAAACTAAACTTGAAGGGAAAAGGAATAATAAGAAGGGAAGTAATGGGTTGTTGGCTAAGGACAAGGATATCTGGACAGAATAATAATGTATGATAGAACCTATGAATGGCAGTACCCCCTCCCTGTCCTAACACACATCTGGATTGGACAGTAAAGTTTACTTTAAGGGTTGCTTAAAAGAAATAGAACATGCACTTGAGGACTAGTCATTAGTCACTGGACCACTAGAGATGCAGGTATGTGCAGATGAGATATTAAAACTGGTCATTACAAGATGTTCCAAAAGCTGAACATTAGGTATTCAGAGATTAGGACAAATGAAAAATAAAGGTTAAATGATGTAGGGAATTGAACAAGTTATATATGATGGATTGACACTAAGGGATTTAGACTAAAATCCAGTCTAAATATTAGGATGGGATTGCTGATCATATAGGATTAACTGTAACTAAATGTCTAGGATCTAAGTGCTGGGTGTGCAGTAGACAGATACTAAAATGGAGATCTGAAACATAATGTAGGACAACATGGAAGATGGTTAAGTTTGAAATATGCAGGACAGCACCACATACCTGATACACTAATAAGTTGACTAAACATACAGAATCTGGACATATGTACCAGAATAGGAATGAGCAGAACACACAACGTAGATAAATCCTAAAGTAACAGATCAATAAAGCCCATTGGACTGAACATCAAAAGGAATGTATATTACTACCTTAGTGAAGAGAAGTGATACAAATATTTGGATGAGACAGGGACTAACCACTACAAGTTGAATACAGGATAGTAAACCAAAGGAAAGATGTAGCAGCATACTCAAATGGGACTCGACTGCTTATTACAAGGTAATATGGTCTTGACCAATGAAATGATACTGCAAGGGTCAGATCATTAAGCAATGGCCTATTCTCACAATTGTAGTGCTTTGCACAAGGGACAAAACACCTATGGCATGTCTAATATAGAAAATGTTTGATGCATACACAAGGGGTTGGACATCAAATAATATGGACTAACTTATGCAAATGGAAACTCAATATTTGTACGAATTATGTTGTAGCGTCCCAAAGTATGGGTCATAAGGCAAGCACGAGTCAGTACGTTGATGTTGCAAGCACGAAAATGGTCTAGAGGCAAGGATAAGGAAGTTATCGGTGCAATAGCACGATGATGGTCTAGAGACACAAATAGGCCAGGAATATATCTCCTAAAATTGATCCTAAGACGAGAATAGAAAGACAATCATAAAGGGATTATGTTCCACAAAGTAAATAAACGTGTTGGTTTTGTATGAGTTGGCGACGAGCTCACTCCACCAGTACAGTTGAGTACTGATACCCACACAGTTTTCATGTGCAGGCTTAGGTAGAAGCTCGTCGGCACGGAAGCTCTCTTGGATGCGTCGAGGCACGGAGTTACTTGGTGTTTCGAGGCGTATGGCTGCTTGGAGTCAAAAATTATATGAGACATAATGTATGGACATTGCCTATCTGAAGCATCCGCTAGCTCGTTAATTTAATTAAGAGATGACAGAGAGCTGAGTGACTTGTAAAATGAGAGAAAAGTGAGCTTGAGTGATTGTAATCTGGGCTACGCGCCTAAGTAATCTGATTTCAAGTATCAATAAAGACTCTGATTTTGTGTCAATACTTGTGATGCCTTGTATATTCAATATTTCTGTTTGGGACTTCTGTGCGACGACCCCGTCGCAAGCTGTTGTAATCGACCGTTATAAAACTACCTTGCATGATCACAATCTAGGCTCGTACGGTATCATGCCTTAGCAAGGACGAACGGTCCTACGGGACCGGGGCGTGATAACCTCCACTACTATCACCAGCTTTAATGTCAGACGAAGTCATCCTCTGGGAAAGATCTGTCTCAAGTGTTAGATCGGGGACCTTTGATTGAAGTTACATGCTATTTTATTGATGCCAATGTATCATATAACATCCTGTTAGGATGACTGTAGATATACAAGAATCTTTTTGTACCTTCTACTCTTCACCAGTGTTTCAAATATATGAACGAAGAGGGGGTAGTTTACACAGAATTCGCAGATGTTGATCCTTTTAAAGGGGTCGAAGTATACTTCTCTAATGCAAGGGTGTATAAACTGTTAGATCAGGTGCCGTCTGACGATGAACCATCGAATCGGGTGGTAGACAAGAAGGAAGATGTTAATGACAAGTTCGAAGAAGCCCCTACCGATCAAACTACTGAAGTACCTCTAGCCATATATTTGAAATGCCCTGTATGGAAAGAACTGATCGAAGAGCCCCTAGCTATATATTTGAAAGGTCATGTATGGAAGGAGCCTATCAAAACTCTACAGGAGGTTCATGTAGGAGGTAGTACACCGTTTGTTGTTGATGTCCGCAAAAATAAAACAAATATCAAGAAAGAGGAGCATCTTGTAATTTATCTGAGGACAAAGAAGGAGGAACATCTGGTGATCGACCTAAGGACCAAGAAAGGTGAACCATTCGTGGTTGAACTTCGTTGAAACAAGCAACCAGTACAATCGGACGAGCCCCTAGTGATCGATCTGACACGTGCTACGATCATTGTAGGAGTAAATGTTCTAAATAAACCTCCATGTATCAAACTTCCTAAGGATGTTTTCCTGAAAGAAGAAATTATGTACATACCTAATAAAAGAGGTTCGGCTTTTAACTACTTTGGTGTTCCTGAGATTGGTCTAAAAACTGTACACTCTTTGTGTTCACTTATCATGGATGCAAAGCTACCATTATCTGTATCTACTTCTTCTCGAAATAGTACTCCATGTCTGTCATACGAATATTCTTACTTTGAAGTACCAGCTAGGTCTATTGGTAAGAAACCGATCATTTTTGGACGAGCCAAAGTTACTAAAGAACCTTTAATTGACGATCATGAACCGGATTCCGATAGAATGCAGCTCTACCAGTACACTCCTCAAGCGAAGAATATCATTTAGAAAATGGTCTATGATTTAGATAGTCAGCAAGGTCTTAATTTTGGCAAGGTGTCATGACCCGCTCCCGAATAATCGTATACGAGTCGGACACGCCCAGCCTATATTAGAAGATGCAACGCGTAAGCTGTACAAGTCTAAGGAAAACTCCAAGTTACAAGATAATATAAAACATCACAGCATCTATAACGTCCCAAAACAGATCACCACAATCTACTAAGTCATTTTTAAAACAAGATCATCCGGAGACAAATCCGGTAACAAGAATAAAATATGCAACTCTGGAATCTCAGTACAAGGTAAAATCTCTAAACAAATCCAGGAAATGACATAATCTAGATCTCTGCAAATCCTAAGTCCATCCTATCATCCTGCTCACTATAGCCTCAAGCTCTAGTCCATAAAAGTTGTACAACATCATCAAGTACACCTGTAACGTATCCTGTCAGGAAAAGAGCAAAGTACAACCCCGACAAGAAGCACTAAACAAATTAAACTGAAATGCATGAATAATGAACTGCAATATGAACTATGGTACAAGAATTGGAATATGAAACTGTAGTACAAGAATTGGAACAATGAAACTATAGTACCAGAATTGGAATAATGAACTAGACTATCACAATATACATTTGAAATAGCTACCAGAGTATGTGACTGGCTGGGTGTAGCACAGGGTACAGGGTACATGAATAATGGTATGGCTTATAGTCCCATGTGCACGATATGAGACCTAAGCTATTAAACAATGCCTAACTATCGTTTAGGTTTGGTCATATATTTATAGTATTTCCTCTCCCTAATGTACAATTAAAGAACAATAACAGGATGAACACTGAAACAATGAACGATTGTGTGTATAATATTTCCTATATGAGAACATGAAGCAAGACAGAAATACAAAGTAAAGAGTTCAAGTCGGTGTACTTACCTTGCTCTAGAAGATCAGAAACAAGGAGAAATTTGTATATGTCCACCTGACTTAGGTGAAAGTTGGTTAGGTTCTAAACAATGTCAATTAGCTCAAAATTGTTAACTAGCTAGTCATATATATTGCTAACAACCAACTATCTAACACCTTATAACTAACTAATTGGTCATATATTAAATATTACTAACGGTATATATTCACTTAGAGATTATATATAAAATATACTAATTCTAGGTAAGACTTGGACACTTATACGTTTTGGCAAAATACTTAATAGACGTACTATAGCAAAATATTAGTTAGATATCAAAAACAAATTTTCTAGCTATAACAAAATATTCGATACAAAATATTTGTTTAGTGAGGCTTTAAATAAAAAACATAGAAAACATAATAAGAAAATAATATCGGCAATAATAATATAGTAGTTAAGGTGTAAATATTAGCAACATTTAATCATAGATTCTATTAGATAACTTATACAAAATTTTAGTATATTACTACAAAATTTCCATAAACATTGACAATTCTTAATAATAATAATAACAATGTTTATTAGCTAACTTCAGCCCAACTTCACTCCTATTCCTTCTTTCTATTAACCTACTATTTGGCCAAACCCAGCAACATGTTCATACAAAGCTTGGCCCAACAGAGCTAAAGTCTATCAATTATACTCAATGGCTAAACTAGTCCAGTCCGCACCCTTATTAGCAACACCGTCCAAATTATCATCAAGGCCTAACTAGACTCGGCCCAACCCAATAGTTCCTGCAAACTCAAGAGAGTATGCTAATTACACTTAGTAGGTCCAACTCACAGCACCTCAACTAAGCTTACTATTGGCTAAATATATTCCAGCCTATTAGACCCAATGCTTTGTTTCCCCCTCTCAATTTCACTTACACAGAATTATTCAAATAGCTATTACTCCAACCACTCCATTTGAACCCAACCAAAAGTTTAGCAAGAAACTAAAATTTAGAAGATTGTTCAAAAGTAAAAGTCCCGCTCAACACAAGCAGTCCCAACCAACTATAGAACATACCAAAAATCCTGCAAGATACCTGCAGACCCAATAAATATACAACCAAATTGAAGAAAAATAGGAATATACAACCAAATCGAAGAAAAATAGGAATAAACACAATAAATTCAATTTAGAAATTATTCAACTAGTAGTTTTCAACACAATCCCTTCTCTGCAAATAGTCCAATTCACCAAACTGGCCTTCCAGTCTCCGCTATGCCACCTCCAGACACGCACACATATAAGGACACACACGAATCATCTGGACACGTACAACCCTTGCACACTCAAACACGGACACATCTACATGTAATTTCTATGACCCAGTCCTGTCCAATATTGCTTTCGATCAAGAATTATACAAGGCTTAACCAATTAGAAGAAGTAAATATATAATACCCGAGAGAGGAATAACAAACAAAAGAATATACCGATCCAAGAAGTCGAACACGGCTCTTCGTGTCCTGCTGTGATCCAAGTCCCACTACAGCATTACATCGAGCATGTCCCAGGCAAGAAACAAAGAAAGGAAAACTCAGAGCCAATAGTAGGTTCTATAGAAGAAAACTATCGATCACAATTTGATCGATCGATCCGATCGATCCAATCTATCCCAATAAGAATAGATCCACAAGAGAAATAGGATAAGAACGAGGAGAACCTGATCCTCATTTTAGAGTTCTAAAACACAGCTGGTGGCGTCGGCTTCTCGTCGAGGATTCTTCGTCGAAAGCGGAGTTCATTGGAAAAAAATACTCGACGAAATAGTCTCGTTCCAGATCTGAGTATACAAATTGAAATTGTAGATCACTCGAGAGAGGAGATCGAATTTCTTCAAAGAATTTCCTAGAGACTCGCCTCGACTGCCGACACAATTTGCGGTGGAGAGCGTCGAGGAAAACTGTCATCGATCGTCGGAAGAACAGAGATGTGCGGCCGCTCGAGGAAGCTCACCGATCATCGGGAACAACTCGGCACCGCCGCTGCCGGAGAAGTCTCGTGCCGCCGAGGAAGCTCGCGGCTGAGGCGGTCGTCCCTGGAACGGCTCAGTCGCTGGAGGGAAAACTCCTTGTCGTCGCTATAGTGAATCCCGTAAGAAATTAGGGTTAGGGTTTCAATTTGGAGGAAAATTAATGAAGGAAGGGGAGGCTCGAGCAGAGTCTTCTGCTTAGTAAGCAAATAGGAGAAATGATGTTGGAGAGAGAAAACAAAGGAGATTTGCTTTATATGGAGTTGAAGGAAATAAATGGGAATTTTACAAAAAAGAACACAAATAATTATCTTTATTGCAAATTGTACCAAAAGTTGTTAGAAAGTTTGTGTCACGACCCGCACCCTGATTAGGGGCACGAGTACGTGGTTACGTCCAGCCTATGCCACAGAATCGACAGTAGAATGCTGTATAATTCGTCTATAAATACTACAACTAAACAGTATAAAGGTACCTGTACAGTATATACACTCCGAATGGAGGTGACATAGCAATACAGTCTCAATCACAAAATAAAACTAAGGTAGATAGCATAGAAGGAAAATATGATAGATGAAAGCAGGAAATAAGTTCAAGATCCACAT
The DNA here is from genome assembly GCA_029216955.1 of Iris pallida. Lineage (NCBI taxonomy): Eukaryota > Viridiplantae > Streptophyta > Magnoliopsida > Asparagales > Iridaceae > Iris > Iris pallida. The sequence goes on along the minus strand of JANAVB010028918.1, from coordinate 2,586 downwards.
AAGCCCAAAACTAAACACAACACCACAGAGTCACAGAATATAATATAAATACTACAATCTGAAAATACTAGCTGGATCGCAGTCCACCTAGCTAAGCTACACTACTCTGGGTGTGTAAAATCTAGTGGCTATACTATTAAGCCACGGTCCAGGTCTACTCCATCTAACCCGTCCCCATAATAGGTCGGGCAATCTGCCTCAGAATCATCTGTAATATATCAACGATATCCTGTCAGGAAAATGAGCAAGTACAAACACTAACAGCAGTTTTATATGAATTAAAAATTCTATAAGAGACAGTATAATGAAATACAAGACAAATCAACAGGAAATATATATATCAAGATGTGAGTACTGAATAGGACGACAATATATATATATATATATATATATATATATATATATGATGACTTGGGAACTATCCGGAAGCCGAGTTATAACCCTTAAACCAAACAGGGACCGGAGTTGTAACCCTTCTCCCGAACAGAACTTAGCCGCCTATGATAATAAATATAAAAGGTGCCTTGAATTATTAGTGTGTTATGTGATCGACTTAGGAAAATATAATCAGACTTTCCATCTGACCTGAACAAGTGACAAGTACAAGTGTGAAGAATAAGGCCGATCACCATGGAAGTCATGAACAAGTAGGGTAAGGCTTTACCCATCGTGAGGCGAGGGTATAGCTATGAACAAGTAACAAGTACAAGTGTAAAGAACAAGTAGGGATTTTGATCACACAACCACTAATAACTCCCTATCTTCCAAATAGTATAAAGGATCCGGACGTAACACGTCATGACACGGGATTCAAATGCAGGTGATCAGCCTACGCCCAAGTCCATGTCTATACAAGTACAAGTAATAAGTCGAGTCTTGTACAAATATACTGAGTAATCTGGGAATAATATCTCATGACAAGATCCGACATATACTAGTCCGAGAACTATCGTGTCTGGAAATCAAGTAAGACATTACAACTGAATCGAATATAGCAGATATCAAGACAATAAAAACTATCGATGAATGTACTCGCTTGTGGTCCTGAGTTGATAAGGTGAACAGACGCTCAGAGTAATCACAGACGATGAGATGCCATGAGTCCAAACAGGGTTTAATAATGAAAGAAAAGCTAATCTAGTCATGATATGCAAGTCTAAGTCAAACTATGTCAAACTAAGTCACACCAAGATAAACTAGGTCATACTAGGTCATACTGAGCCAAACTAGGTCACTGGGAGTCAATCCAAGTCAAACTAGGTCAAACGGGATCAAAGGTTGACTTACAGTTGACTTTTGGTCAACTAGTCAACCCTGGTCAACTCTGGGTCAACCTTAGGTCAAACTGGTCAAATGTTGACTAACAGCTGACTTTCAGTCAACTGGTCAAGTCTTGTTTGGTTTTGGGTCAATTCTAGGTAATGTGTTGACTTTGGTCAAAAAGTCAACTCTTGGTCAACTGGCGTCAAAACTAGACTAAACTACACTTATCTAAACATTACCTACCAAGATAACCTATATCTAACCCCATCTTAACAATCAAAACCCCAAACTTAGACTTTCCCCAATACCTTACCTCAATATCTCACAATACCTTATCTTGAAACAAGGTAAACCCACTTATCTTAAGATACTATATTGGTATTCCAAGATACCACTCTAATCTCTAACTCTAATCTTAAATCCTTACTTGGTATCCTAATACCAAGTCTCTAACACCACTCTATCTAACTTATAGGATTCTAACATCTATTACCTTACTAATAATATCTAAACTCATACATATCTAACTTCTAATATTCCAATCTAACCTTCTAACTCTAACCACAAGACACTCTAACTAATCATCTAACCACTAATCTTAACTCACTAACTCACTCTCTAACTAACTCACACACTCATAAAATAGACTCACATACACATATAGGTTCAACATGGGCTGTCCTATGGGGGTTAGTATGGACCTGATATGGACTGATTATAAGGGGCTAAATGGCTGCCTAAATGTGTCAAGTGGGGGTCCTAATAGCTGAACATGGGGACTGCAAATGGGCTGCCAATATGGGCCAGATAATAGGCTAAATGAGGGCTGATTTGGGACTGCTTTGGCTGTCCATTATAGACTGGTTTGGGCTTTCAAATGGGGGTCCTATAGGGCTGAATTTGGACTGAACATGGGGCTAATAAGGGCTGATTCAATGGGCTAGTAAGAGAAGTGATTAGGACTGGTTTAGGACAGTCAAATGGGCTAAAACCCTCCACCCAACCTGCTGCTTAGCTGCCAACAGTCCCATATGTGGGACTGTTTCAGGACTTCAGAAATTAGTCCCCTTTGTGGGGATTGACACTCCATTAGCTGCTGTTATCAGCAGGTTCAGTCCCCTCCTTCCCATTCTCTCAATCCCTCTAATCTCTCACTCTCTTACACTCTAATCTCCTCTCTCAAACCTCCTCTCAATCCCATCAAACTCTCCTCTCTAACTCTCTATACAAACACATTTACCAACTCTACCACCCCATTCCTCTATTGCCCGAAATCCCACACACCCCCAAGATTATATATGACACAATATCACACAATATATA
>JANAVB010028917.1:0-65304 GCA_029216955.1 Iris pallida | reverse complement strand
AAATTTAGATGTCTAGTAGATTTCTCTTTGAACTAATAACATAAAACTTTATGGTAGGATTACAAAGACATACTATCAGAATGCCTTCAAGCTCATCTTTCCTGCTGTGTCTTCAACCAGCTAACGCTTGAGGCCCTTCGTAAACGGATCTGCCAGGTTCTCCTGACTCCAAACATCGATTACTGCAATGACACCTCTTTGATGAGATCATTCACTGCCCTGTGCTTTAACCGTACAGTTCTCTTCTTTTCCGTTGAAGAGATCATTTGATGCCACCGCCGCAATCGCCTGGTTGTCATAGTATATGTCATGACCCGCTTCTGAATAATCGGATACGAGTCGGACACGCCCAGCCTTTATCGTTAGATACAACAAAGTAAGCTGTACTAATATAGGGAAACTAACCAGATATCAAGACAAATATGAAAACACAGCATCTATAAATGTGTCCCAACCCAGAGTAAAGTACAACTCAGAATTTATTACATTCCAGCAAATGAAAGTAAGTCCACTAGTCTCAATACAGGAAAATATAAAATGCTAAAGGTAAACTCTAGGCTTCTGCAGCCTCTAAGTCACAAGCAGCTCCAGCTGGCTCAGCAAGAAAAGCAATATCCTGTCCATAGGTGTCGCACAGGGCCTCCAACTCACCTGCAACATATCCTATTCAGGAGCGGAGCAAGTACAGTTCTAGGTAATGAACAAGACATCATGATATGAAAGTACAAGAAAACATGGTAGGTAAAGTACAAGAAAGAACTTGGTGTATAAGCACATAAAAGAACATGGTATCTAAGAACATGAAAGAACATGGTATGTAAGAACATGAAAGAACATGGTATCTCAGGAATCATAGAACTAAGTACAAGATGTGTGCACAATATCTGAAATATAACTAAGTATGTGACCGGCTAGGGGTAAGCACATAAAAGCACATGAAAGTACATGAAAGTACATGAATGGTACGACTTAGGATCCGCGTGCACGATGCGGGGTCTAAGCTAAACACACCTGAGTTATTTCTTGGATTTGGTCACATAAATAGTATATTTTCCCCCCAGGTACAAGTAATAAGAACAAGGAACATGAGCACCAGAATACGTGTCGTGTTGTAGTATGTCAATCAAGAAAGTACAGGATATAATAAAATGTACAAGACCGTAGAGTGTACTTGCCTGGCTCCAGGAAAGTACAGGTAGGCAATAGAGCTAGATATCCTCCTGTATGTAATAATGATTTGATACAAGTCGATTAATAAACTGGTTGAAACTAACTTGGTTATAATTGATAAGTCAACATTCATAAGGTAACTAGTTCTAATCTAGAAAAGTTATTTAACAAAAACCTTAATTCTAACTTGATAATACAATATACTCTATAAATAATTATTTACCTAAATTAGAATTATCATTAATAGGAAGTACTGATGGCTAGTTATTCTAAGGTTCCACTATTTCACAAGTCTTAAAGAAATTATATGGTTTGATTTGGTATCCAAATCACCAGGACATTTCCCATAGTCTACCTAGGTTCAGATGAGAACCCGGATAGGAAGGACCTGAATCTAACTTACCTAATGACTAAACAAGGATTTGAACCAAGAGATATTGTATAGTACACTAGACCTGGTGGACTCTGAATCATAATTCAGGTGAAATCCTCCATGCACTCCACTAAAACTGAGACTGAAATAGGTTTCCTCATGAACAGTTCTAGTGTTGGACTGTTATTCCATTCCAGTCCACACCAGTCCTATAAATCAATCACTCAGTCCAAACTGGTTCCATGACAGTCTTGAGTCAATACACTATTAGCTCTGGTACATACCAACCATATAGTCCCTGTACTGATGTAAAACCCCTAAAATTTTACATAGTTTTTTTTAAAATAAATTGGTATTTACTTGTACTTCGTAATTTAAGTGCATACAATTTTATATTAGTCGTCGCGCGCGAGTTTGCGATTCGTATTTCTCGTCGAGTGCGAATATGTGCGAGGTACATATTTTCAGAAAAATATTTTATAGACTTCATTTTTATGGAAAGTATAGTTTCCAAAATAAATATATATGTTTGTCGTTGTTGCCAAAACCTTATTTTTATATAATATAAGAGGGTATTTTTATTCGTCTTTTAAAAATAAGTAGTGGTTTAGAAATTTTGTTTTATATAAAATGTATTCTAGATATTTTGCGAAGTTTGAAATTTGTTTATTAATAGATTTTGTTAATTATAAAAGCTATGTTATGATTTAATATTTAAGTAATATTCTTGATTTTCGAAATTAAATATTGTTATACTTTTATATTATGAAAAAGATTTTTTTTAGAAATTTGTTTTACTTAATATTTGAATTATTTTGATAATTTAAATTGAAAAAGATTTTATTGGCCTTAATTTAAATAGCTTTTAAACTAAAGATAAAGTTTATTTGTATTGAATTGGATTTTAAATCGATTTAAAATATGGAATCTATCTATGGGGAATTTAAATTCTCCCAATCCCTATCCAACTGGGAATTTCACCTCCTATATAAGGAGAGGTACTCCTCCATAATTCTCTACCATCTACAGATGTTCATTGTGTCTGTGTCCTTTTTTTTCCACTATGTAGTATATTTTACAAATATATTCTTCATCCGTGTCCGACAGCTCCGGACACCGACTCGTCCGTGTCTCGCAGGACACGTTTACAGACCCCATCCTCTTCCAGTATCCGACTCCCCATCCCGACCAACCCGCAGCACCACTGCCACCATCACCCTGCCTCCCTTGTGTCGCCACTCCAACCCGTCTTCCCGACTCCATCTACGGCCTCGGCCGAACCCAGCCTCCACATCCACCAGTACCACCAGACTTTGCCTCCGCCTCCATCAACAACACCTTGCCTGTCGTACTCCGGCCACTAAGACAACCTTCACAATTATCGTCTCTACCATCACCATCACTGCCGCAGTGCCACTCCCATCCGTCGCCATCTCCGACCAACCATGGCAACCCCCAATACCACCACCTTCAACAGCCCCAATACCACCAAAAAAAACCCCCGACAATACCAAGCACCACCACCACCACACAGAAAGGGAAGGGGAAACCCTTACCTCCACCGCGCCGCACCGGCGTTCTCCGCCTCCCCCGGCCGCACGGTCGCCGTCTCCTCGCCAAATTCCTCCGTCGCTCCGCTCCAGTCCCGGCGCCCGCCGTGCGCGCCACTGCGCGCAGGACCACCGCGCCTAGAGCTCCGCCCGATGGTGAACTTCTCGCCGCCGTATACCTCTCCTTCGCGTACACCAGAGTCCCTTGGCGTCGTCGTCGATGCGATCATCCACCGCCGCATCTCGGCGTTTCCCGACGCCGCCGCTTGGATCGGCCAGCGGCCGCCCGCACACACTTCTCCGCGCTCCTCTTCGCCTGGCCGCGCCGAAACCCCCGACCTCGCCAGCCTCCGCGAGCCCTAGATCCAGCCGCCGCCGCCGCGCCACGAACTCACCCCTCACCCATGCTAGCGCGATCGCGCCGCGCGCCGACCGTCGACGACAACGCCGGAGCCGCCGGTGAGCACTTCTCCACTCCCTCTCTTCTCTCTCTCTCTTAGTATGTTAATAGATTGGAGAAAAGGGGGGCTGAATGGTTTTTTTTGGGTTTAATGTTATATTTATTATTATTTATTATTATTATTATGATTATTAGTATTATTATGATTATTATTATCGATATTATTATATATTATTTACTGTTACTATATATTATTATTATTATATTATTATTATTATCATTATTATTATATTATTTGCTAATTGGGGTATTGAAATATTTTTATGAAGTATACTATTAGTATTGTTATTATTAAATTAGTATAAAATATTTTTGAAATTTATGGATAACAAATCTATTAATTGAGTTGGGTTATAACTGTACCAATAATATTAGTTAAGGCATTATTTTGGGCTACTATTAATATGTATGAATTTAAAATTGGGTTTTATATAAATTAAACAATGGGGTTTAGATTCTTAAAATATTACCATCATTTCATGGTTTTTTATTATTATTTTATTTTTACCTAAAAATATTATAGTAGTACTTTCTAATTAAATTATAGTTTTACAAAATAGGGTTTTAACCTTAAATAAAGTTTCTACAAATTATTTTCGAGTATCATAAATACTTTTCTAAAATTAGTATAATATTCTCTCCGCTAATCAAAGTTGATCGTGACTAATTCCATAATCCTATTTCCTCGCCACTTCAGACCATTGTCCATCGATCACGACTATTGGACCTCGTGACTTGTCAGAACATTGCACCACACCAGCGTAACACCAGGCAAGACACCTTGCCTTTACTGTTTAAATTTCTTGCTCAATATATGCATGCTTTAATTATTTATTTCTAGAAAATATAAATTGTTATTTCAAAACTTTATGTAGTTGCAAATTACTATACTTAGTTTCCGTTATGCATTTGGCCTAGAGTTAAGGGACCACCTTTGTTTGTGCCGTATTTATTGGCCGACACCTGTGTGCCACGATGTCACGTGTCTCATATAGATTCGAACTTGCGTACCGACCGTACATCGGCGTGTATAGGACGAGCGTTAAGGGATAACTGCTAATAGATTTGTCTAGAAGACTCAGCGGTTATTAGAAACATCGTGGTGTGGATTCAGCACGTATAGTACATGGGGAGGGTGAAGACAGTTATTAGGCGCAGGGGCTTTCACACATTTATTTTTCTCTAGCTGCCATTTATGCTCAGTCGAGAGCTAGTGCGCCGTGCACTTATTTATTTTTCTCTAGATGCCACTAGTGCCTCGGTTGAAACACAAATGTGCCGTGCATTTACTTTCCTCTAGCTGCCGTTAGTGACTCACCCAAGAGCTAGTGGTCGTGCATTTTTTTTCTCTAGATACCCCTTAGCTCTCACTCGAGTGCTAATGGCCGTGCATTTATTTTCTCTAGATGCCACTAGTGCCTTGGTTGAAACGCTAACGCCGTGTTTCTAGTCTCGAGAGCCCTTGTGTGGAACGTTGTCTTCAAAATGCATTTTCACATAGAATGGTTAAGGACCTTTAATTGTGTAGTCACATATACTTTTCTGTTGAGCTTTTTTATTCAGTTATTGGCATGATATTATGTGTTTGTTACGTCCCTTGAGGACCTAGTTATCTCCAGGTGTGTGCTCTTGTCTTTTGCAGGTGTTCTAGCTCTAGCCGTGATCATCGCTATTTCTTCGAGGATGATTGCACTTGGATCGTCTTCGCTTCGCTCGCCAAACTTATTTCATTTTTTTATATATTTGTCCTTGCTTGTTGGTAGTGGATTTGTCTCCGCCCAACATATTGTACAAATACATTTCCATAGATGATTATATGAATTTTTTTCTTTATTTTGTGGATAAGATTAGTTGTTATGGTTTATACTGCATATTACAGCTTATGTATGCATACGAGGTTTCATATATTGGAGTATACTTCGTATGTATACAGCTGGCATGTCTACGTTCCTAGTCCTACGTATTCTGGGACTTGGGCGTTACAACTGATGTATACTATCCCAAGTTCAAGGCTTCCTTGGTAGTATTCAGTCCTGAAAATAGGACTGGATGAGTTCAGTTTATGATAATATTGGTATATACCAATTCTAATTCGTGACTTCCCAGTTTACTAGGGTGATAAGTCTAGTGAGAACTAAAATTGCTTCCAGTTCAGCCACAGAAACCCATCCATATCAACTGAATAGTAAGTAAACTTGCCATACTTAGCTCAGTTCAACAACAATTGATATACCCATAGTTAAATACTACACTAGAACCTGATACAAATATTTCAGTTTAAAAGCAAAACATACGTCAGTCCTCAATTCTAACCACTGCTATCAATCCCAGTTAGGACACCTATCAATCTAACCACTGCTAGTCTATACTCAATTCTCAACTGAATTCAGCAAGATTCCAATGTAAAACTCTGGGTTCATTGCTGAACCAAGCTACCCTGAGATCTCAGTTCACTGGTATCACATCCTAGAGTTCCCAGGTTCAAGTCAGTCCCCTGCTATCAAGTTGAACCAAATCTGTATAAAGACTCTCAAAAAGAGAACTAATCAATGAAATCTCAGTCATTAAATTGAATTTCCATTGACACATGAGTTCTCAGTTTGAAAATTAATGATACCAACAATTGGTTAGCAGCAAACAATCAATATATAATGTCCTGCACTCATATCAGTCCAGGTTCTGAAAATCCTAGGCCACTGAATCAAAGAAAACCCTGTTCAAACGAATGGTTGACACTACAGTTCATTCCAAGGACTGAACCAAAGCTAAGTTAACATGGTGATATGAACTCAAATTTCAGGACTGCAATTCCAGGTTTACTAATCTATCAAGGCAGTGTATAAGCTTCTAACACATATAGGACCAACATGTTGATATGAATCCGGGATATAATCAAATTCAGAGTTAAGATAATAAAATGGTGATCAATCTATAACTGAAACTCGACTCCACTTTATCCTCTCATAATTCGAATTGAATTACAAACTCAGAACTTCCTATAGGATTATGAAAACATCCATAAGTTATATTGCTTAACAGTTTAAAAATGCCCAAGGTGGTCAGTACACTATCTTAGAGTTTAAATCGAAACAATTTGGTAGCAATCCTGAGATTTTAAAATCGAAGACTATAAATAATCCCAAATATAAATTATCATCTGAACATCTACACATTGAGCCAGTTATCAAGAGTAACCTTCATTCATACACATCAATTTCAGGAGATTCCTACAATTTTTAGAGAACTACAAATCTTGTACTTCCAGACATTAGATTCAATCATTTCCCAAACCAAACTATCAACACAAACAAGAACTTAAACGAATCTAGGAATTTACCTGATAAAATGAAATCCAATTGATATGGACTTCAGTGTTTCCAGGAGAACCACCAATCACACTCGAATTGTTCAGCCTACGAAACACGATCCTAAGGACATGGTGTGAAACAAGGATCAATTAAAAATAACAAAAGGATCTTAGTTGAGGAATTGAAGAACTCGACACATACTCTGTATCTGACTGGATTCACAATGTTCCCAATTTTTCTACACAGGTCTAACGTCCGGAGGAGTATACAAAATGATTTGGAAAACTCAAGATCGAACCAACTTCTAAAATCATGATCAAAAGGAGAAAAATATACTTACACTCCTCAATCTCGAATTTGTGAATTTGAAGGAAAAAGGGTAGCCTAAGGATTCCGACCGTTCCTTTGATTTCAGTCGAGTAGATCGATTGATACAAAATTCTAGATCTACCAATTTAAGAATCAAATTGATCAAAAGGAGTTGGTATTCTAATCGAAACAACTACGGATGATGATTTACTTACCAGGTTCTAATTAACCAATGGGAATGACAGAGATCAAATCACAGTTCATCCTTCCCCTGATCATCGAGATCAAATGACCTTGATTGAAGACAACGAAATTCAAGTTAATTCAACCGATCGAGAATATGAATCCAAATGAAAATAAACTCAATTCTCACCTAGTCGTGGTTGATGCTCGAAGAAGAACTGCAGCTTGGGGAAGAAGAAGACTATAGCTCTAATCTGGAAAAATAATGTTTAAGAGAAGGATAAGATCCACTGGTCTTAAATAGGTGATGATGGAGAGAATTTGGAGGGAAAACGAAAATGGGAATTGGTTAGAGCACATGGCCTCTGACAGAGTTAGTTAGAGAGAGGAATTTCAAATTTCCATTTCCTTCTCCTCTTCCAGAGGATGGCCGAGCTTATCAATGGCTAATTCCAAGTTCAGAAGAGAGAGTTTTAAAAGAAGGAATTGATCCAATGGGCTGTTACCAAAAGCCCATTAGGTGAAGTTGAAGAAAACCAAATTAAATTGGGCTGAAGGAAAAAAAGAATAATAACAATAGTTTAAGAAGAGAAAAATCAGAAAAATTATTCAAGGATTTATAAAATAATAAAATCTCTGAGAAGTGGAGTTACAAATATCCCCCCAAAAAAATTTTGTCCTCGAAATTTTAAAAGCAACAATTAATCCCCAACACAAAATCACTAGGGAAATTCATGTACAACCATTTATTGATATTAAAGTTCAAATTTCAAAATACAATCAGACAAATAAACTGGATAGCGGTCCCGCATCTCATCCTCATGCTCCCATGTGGACTCTCCCGGAGAGTGGTGTCTCCACATGACACGGACAAGTGGAATAGTCTGGTTCCGCAGGCACTTCTCCTCCTATCAAGGATCTTCACTGGCTGCTCCTCGTAGGTCAAGCTCGGACCCACCTCTAGCTCTGAATAGTCCACCACATAGCTCGGGTCCGGAATGTAGCGTCGAAGCTGGGACACATGAAAACGTCGTGCACTCCCTCCAGGCTAGCTGGAGGCGCTAGTCGATAGGCCACCTCGCCAATCGCCCCGTCACGTCGAAAGGCCCGATGTACCTCGGACTGAGCTTCCCGCCTCTGCCAAATAATGACCCCTAGTCGGCGAGAACTTCAGGAACACTCTATCTCCAACTGCAAACTCAAGTGGCCGTCTGCTGCTATCCGCCCAGTGCTTCTGCCGATCCTGTACAACTCTGAGACGCTCCCTGATCAGTCTGACTTTCTCAGCTGAGTCTACCACCATCTCTGGCCCAAGCAAAGCTCTTCGCCAACGTCGTCCCAAGATAAAGGTATGCGACATCTCCGTCCATATAGTGCCTCGAATGGAGTCATCTCGATGCTAGCCTGATAACTGTTGTTATAGGCAAACTCCACCAGATGCAAATGATCCTCCCACGAATCGCCGAAGTCGAGTGCGCAAATCCGCAGCATGTCCTCCAGTGTCTGAATGGTCCTCTTGGACTGTCCGTCCGTCTGTGGATGATAGGCAGTGCTGAACTTCAACTGTGATCCCAAGCTCAGCTGTAGACTCCTCCAGAAGTGTGATGTGAAGCGGCTGTCCCTATCTGAAATGATGCTAACTGGCACTCCATGAATCCTCACGATCTGACACATGTAGAGGTTTGCAAGCTTCTCGGTCGACAGCCCAACCTTGAACGAAATGAAATGGGCAGACTTCGTCAGTCTATCTATGATCACCCAAATAGCGTCCTTGCCACTAGGAGTACGCGACAATCCAGAGACGAAGTCCATGGTGATATGCTTCCACTTCTATTCTGGAATGGGTAAAGGCTGGAGTAATGCTGCTGGTCTCTGGCGCTCCGCCTTGACTTGCTGACACACAAGACATCTGAAAACAAATCTGACAACCTCTCTCTTCATCCCATACCACCAAACATACTCCGCAGATCCTTGTCCATCTTGGTAGACCCAGGATGAATAGAATACTACGACTGGTGGGCCTCCTACATCACTTCCTCCTTCAGATCCTTGGGCACACACAACTGGTTCCCGTGTCTCAAGGATCCGTCCTCTGCAATGGTGAAGTCGTCAAGCAGTCCTGCCTCCGCCTGAGCTCTAAGACATCGGAGTCCCTCATTAAGAAACTGGGCCTCCCTGATCTTCTCTAACAGTCTTGACTGTATCTGCATGTGCATCAGCTGTCCTCCTACTCCTGGTAGAAAAAATCTCAATCCCAAGGCTCTCAAGATCCTCCAGTAAATGCCGATCCATAGTGAGATACATAGCAACAAGATATCGACTGAGAGCATCTGCTACCACATTCGTCTTCCCAGGGTGGTACTGCAGATTGATGTCGAAATCCTTCATGAGTTCCAGCCATCTGCACTGCCTCATATTCAGCTCCTTTTGAGTGAAAACATACTTCAGGCTTTTGTGGTCCGTGAAGATGTCTACTCGCTCCCCATACAAATAGTGCTTCCACAGTTTTAAGGCAAAAATGTCTGCTGTAAGCTCCAAGTCATGTATGGGATAATTCTTCTCATGGGGCCTCAACTGTCTAGAAGCATAAGCAATGACCCTCTTGTTCTGCTCAAGCACACATCTCAAGCCTTTCCCTGAAGCATCGCTGTAGATGACGAATCCTCCCGATCCCGATGGCAAAGCTAAACTGGCGCTATCGTGATTCTTCTCTTCAATTCTTCAAATACTGACTGGCAGGCGTCGCTCCAGATGATTCCTCGTCCTTCCGTGTAAGCTTTGTCATAGGCTCCGCTATCCTGGCAAAATCCTTCACGAACTTCCTGTAGTATCCTGCTAGACCCAGGAAACTACGAATCTCTGCTACTGACTTGGGAGATGTCCATGCTTCCACTTCTTCAATCTTCTTGGGATCCACAGAAATCTCTTCTCCAGTCACTACATGCCCTAAGAACTCCACTCTGTCCAAGAAAAACTCACATTTCGAGAGTTTTCCATATAGCTTCTCCTTCTGCAAAATCTCCAACACAATCCGTAGGTGCTCCACATGCTCCTCCTCGGTCTTCGAATAGATCAGAATGTCGTCAATGAAGACTATGACAAACTTGTCCAGATACTTATAAAAACACTTTATTCATCAAGTTCATAAACACTGCTGGGGCATTGGTGAGTCCGAACAGCATCACCAGGAACTCATACTGGCCATATCGGGTGCTGAAAGCTGTCTTCGGAATATCCTGCTCCCGAACCTTCATCTGATGATATCCCGACCGAAGATCAATCTTGGAAAAGACCTTCGCTCCACTAAGCTGGTCAAACAGCTCATTAATCCGCGGTAAAGGGTATCTATTCTTGAGGGTGATGTTGTTGAGTGCACGATAGTCGATGCACATCCTCACAGTCCTATCCTTCTGGGGCACGAAGAGTACCGGTGCTCCCCAGGGTGAAGCACTGGACCGAATAAAACCCTTGCCCTCCAACTCATCAATCTGAGCCTTTAACTCTGCAGCTTCCTTAGGGTTGATCTTGTAGCAATGCTGGGACTTCGGTACTGATCCGGGCAATAGGTCGATGCTGAACTCCACATCTCGATCTGGCGGCAATCCTGGCAGCTCCTCGGGGAAGACGTCGAGATACTCTACAATAAGTGGATGCGGCAACTCCTGGTCTTCTGTAACAGCTTCGAAGTAGACTCCCTCTGGCCTCTCTGTAACTTGTCTGCTGATCTCGAACGGTGGAACTCCTGGCGGACTGAAGATCACTTTCCCCTCATGGCAGTCTATTACGGCAAACTGCTCGCTCATTCAGTCGATGCCGAAGACTATATCAAATCCGGGCAATGGCATCACTAGAAGTCGAGCTCTAATCTCCCTTGCAGCAATAGTGATAGGGCATTCCACCATCTCACTGACTGGCACTACCCCTCCTCCTGTCATAATCCGACAGTTCCTCCTAGTGGGCTTGGGTGTGAAGCCGTGTCTATGCAGAAACTCATATGATACAAAGCTATGGGTGGCTCCAGAATCAAACAATGTAATGGAAGGGAAAGAATGTAAAAGTATAGAACCTATGATCACATCTGGTACTGCCTCGTCCTCCTCAACTGCAGCCATGACATAAGCACGTCCCTGCTGCGGTCCTTCCCTCTGTTGATGCTGTGCAAACTGCTGCTGCTGAGTGGGTAAAGCCGGTCCCCTCTGTGGTGCAGCTGGTAGAGCTCTGGGTGGTGCAGGTGGTGGTCCTCCAACTCCTCGGGGTCCTCCTGCTAGTCGAGTTGTAGCCTGAGCGCAGTCCCTCATCTGGTGTGCATCTGATCCGTAAAAGAGGTAAAGTCCTAACCACTTGTGGCACTCATCGATATGGTGTCCGGGGAGATGACAAAAGGCACAACTGGTCGCCAGATGCTGTCTCTGACGCTGATGTGCAGGAGCTCTGGCCGGACGGTGATGCTGCTGCTGCTGATGCGGCCTCGCCTGGATCTGAGTCTGGACCCTCTTCCCTGGTGCCTGAAAACTGCTGCTTGCCCGTGTCCCGGTCCCTCTTCAGTCTTGGGTCTGCCTCCTTCTCTACAGCCTGAGCAATTTTGAGGATGCTTTCATACGTCGTCGCCTGACTAATCGCCACCGCGTGTCGCAGCTCCCTGGTGAGACCCTTCTTGAATCTCCATGCTCTGTCCTCCGGCGCTCTGACTAGGTTCTCTGCGAACCTGCTGAGCCTAGTAAACTCTGAAGTATACTATACAACCGTCTTCGTCCCCTCTCGAACTGCATCCTCAACTCATCCCGCTCCACATCAGGGAAAAACTTCTCCTTGAACAAAGTTTTGAAATCTGCCCAAGACACCTGGTGCTCCGCCAACTGGGGCTCCTCCCGGTACCAAGCTCTGGCCAAGTCTAAGAGTCGCATACTAGCCACCTCCACCTTCAGATTATATGGGATCTGTGCCATCTTCAAGGTCCTCCCCGCATTCTCCAGCCATTCGTCTGCATAGACGATCCCCTCGTTGCTCCAGAAGTCCATCGGGCAGAGGTTCTGGTACTCCTTGGCCGTCCCTGGTCTCGGTGCTCGTGGTGCTAGAGGTGCTGCTGGTGCCGGAGCCGCCGTCTCTCGAGTCCTGAGTGCGTCGACGATGTTCGCTCTGAACTGTGCGGCCTGCTGACTTTGAGCCTTCCTGAACTGCACAGCCTGGTGATTCTGGGCCTCCATAAACTGCTGAAACATCGCCATCACCTGAGCGCCTTCAAACATCATCGTTGAGGGTAGCGGCAGAAAGATCGGAGGCGGTGGTGGATGCTGATCTGCCGGAACGTCTGGTGCGGCCTGATCCGAACTGCCTGCAACTCCGGAACTGCCTGCAACTCCGGAACTGCCTGCAACTCCGGGCTGATTCGCGGTCTACCTCGTAGTGACCATCCTGTAATAGAAAGAAAACTTCGTTGATTGACAAACCCTAAAACCTAATAAACAATGTTTTTATAATATCAAAGCACCTGATAAACCAGATAAATCTGATATACCCTTATTTCTCGATTTTCTTATGCTGTGTTCAAGTTTCCCTAGTATAATCAAGTCCCCCAATAGTACGCTAAGACCTAGGTACCATTAGGATAGACCTGCATAGGCCACCACTAAAAATATGTCACAACCCGCTCCCGAATAATCGGACACGAGTCAGACACGTCCAGCCTTTGTCGTTAGACACAACAACGTAAGCTGTACCAATCTAGGGAAACTAACCAGATATTAAGACAAGTATGAAAATACAGCATCTATAAATGTGTCCCAACCCAGAGTAAAGTACAACTCAGAATTTATTACATTCCAGCAAATAAAAGTAAGTCCACTAGTCTCAATACAGGAAAATATAAAATGCTAAAGGTAAACTCTAGGCTTCTGCAATCTCTAAGTCACAAGCAGCTCCAGCTGGCTCAGCAAGAAAAGCAATATCCTGTCCATAATATGTGTCGCACAGGGCCTCCAACTCACCTGCAACATATCCTATTCAGGAGCGGAGCAAGTACAGTTCTAGGTAATGAAGAAGACATCATGATATGAAAGTACAAGGAAACATGGTAGGTAAAGTACAAGAAAGAACATGGTGTATAAGCACATAAAAGAACATGGTATCTAAGAACATGAAAGAACATGGTATGTAGGAACGTGAAAGAACATGGTATCTCAGGAATCACAGGAACTAAGTACAAGATGTGTGCACAATATCTGAAATATAACTAAGTATGTAACCGGCTAGGGGTAAGCACATGAAAGTACATGAAAGCACATGAATGGTACGACTTAGGATCCGCGTGCACGATACGGGGTCTAAGCTAAACACACCTGAGTTGTTTTTTGGGTTTGGTCACATAAATAGTATATTTCTCCACCCCAGGTACAAGTAATAAGAACAAGGAACATGAGCACTAGAATACATATCGTGTTGCAGTGTGTCAATCAAAAAAGTACAGGATATAATAAAATGTACAAGACCGTAGAGTGTACTTGCCTGGCTCCAGGAAAGTACAGGTAGGCAATAGAGTTAGATATCCTCCTGTATGTAATAATGATATGATACAAGTTGATTAATAAACTGGTTGAAACTAACTTGGTTATAATTGATAAGTCAACATTCATAAGGTAACTAGTTCTAATCTAGAAAAGTTATTTAACAAAAACCTTAGTTCTAACTTGATAATACAATATACTCTATAAATGATTATTTACCTAAATTAGAATTATCATTAATAGGAAGTACTGATGGCTAGTTATTCCAAGGTTCCACTATTTCACAAGTCTTAAAGAAATTATATGGTTTGATTTGGTATCCAAATCACCAGGACATTTCCCATAGTCTACCTAGGTTCAGTGAGAACCCTGTTAGGAAGGACCTGAATCTAACTTACATAATATGACTAAACAAGGATTTGAACCAAGAGATATTGTATAGTACACTAGACCTGGTGGACTCTGAATCATAATTCAGGTGAAATCCTCCCTGCACTCCACTAAAACTGAGACTGAAATTGGTTTCCTCATGAACAGTTCTAGTATAAGACTGTTATTCCATTCCAGTCCACACCAGTCCTATAAATCAATCACTCAGTCCAAACTGGTTCCATGACAGTCCTGAGTCAATACACTATTAGCTCTGGTACATACCAACCATATCAGTCCCTGTACTGATGTATACTAGTCCCAAGTTCAAGGCTTCTTTGGTAGTATTCAGTCCTAAAAATAGGACAGAATGAGTTCAGTTCCTGATTATATTGGTATATACCAATTCTAATTCGTGACTTCCCTGTTTACTAGGGTGATAAGTCTAGTAAGAACTAAAATTGCTTCCAGTTCAGCCACAGAAACCCATCCATATCAACAGAACAGTAAGTAAACTTGCCATACTTAGCTTAGTTCAACAGCAATTGATATACCCATAGTTAAATACTACACTAGAACCTGATACAAATATATTTCAGTTTAAAAGCAAAACATACATCAGTCCTCAATTCTAACCACTGCTATCAATCCCAGTTAGGACACCTATCAATCTAACCACTGCTAGTCTATACTTAATTCTCAACTGAATTCAGCAAGATTCCAATGTAAAACTCTGGGTTCATTGCTGAACCAAGCTACCCTGAGATCTCAGTTCACTGGTATCACATCCTAGAGTTCCCAGGTTCAAGTCAGTCCCCTGCTATCAAGTTGAACCAAATCTGTATAAAGAACTCTAAAAAAGAGAACTAATCAATGAAATCTCAGTCATTAAATTGAATTTCCATTGACACATGAGTTCTCATTTTGAAAATTAATGATACCAACAATTGGTTAGCAGCAAACAGTCAATATATAGTGTCCTGCACTCATATCAGTCCAGGTTCTGAAAATCCTAAGCCACTGAAACAAAGAAAACCCTGTTCAAACAAATGGTTGACACTACAGTTCATTCCAAGGACTGAACCAAAGCTAAGTTAACATGGTGATATGAACTCAAATTTCAGGACAACAATTCCCAGGTTTACTAATCTATCAAGGCAGTGTATAAGCTTCTAACACATATAGGACCAACATGTTGATATAAATCCAGGATATAATCAAATTCAGAGTTAAAATAATAAAATGGTGATCAATCTATAATTGAAACTCGACTCCACATTATCCTCTCATAATTCGAATTGAATTACAAACTCAGAACTTCCTATAGGATTATGAAAACATCCATAAGTTATATTGCTTAACAGTTTAAAAATGCCCAAGGTGGTCAGTACACTATCCTAGAGTTTAAATCGAAACAACTTTGTAGCAATCCTGAGATTTTAAAATCGAAGACTATAAATAATCCCAAATATAAATTATCATCTGAACATCTACCCATTGAGCCAGTTATCAAGAGTAACCTTCATTCATACACATCAATTTCAGGAGATTCCTACAATTTTTAGAGAACTACAAATCTTGTACTTCCAGACATTAGATTCAATCATTTTCCAAACCAAACTATCAACACAAACAAGAACTTCAAACGAATCTAAGAATTTACCTGATAAAACGAAATCCAATTGATGTGGACTTCAGTGTTTCCAGGAGCAACACCAATCGTACTCGAATTGTTCAGCCTACGAAACACGATCCTAAGGACATGGTATGAAACAAGGATCAATTAAAAATAACAAAAGGATCTTAGTTGAGGAATTGAAGAACTCGATACGTACTCTGTATCCGACTGGATTCACAATGTTCCCAATTTGTCTACACAGGTCTAACGTCCTGAGGAGTATACAAAATGATTTGGAAAACTCAAGATTGAACCAACTTCTAAAATCATGATCAAAAGGAGAAAAATATACTTACACTCCTCAATCTCGAATTTGTGAATTTGAAGGAAAAAGGGTAGCCTCAAGGATTCCCGACCGTTCCTTTGATTTCAGTCGAGTAGATCGATTGATACAAAATTCTAGATCGACCAATTTAAGAATCAAATTGATCAAAAGGAGTTGGTATTCTAATCGAAACAACTACGAATGAGGATTTACTTACCAGGTTCTAATTAACCAATGGGAATGACAGAGATCAAATCACAGTTCATCCTTACCCTGATCATCGAGATCAAATGACCTTGATTGAAGACAACAAAATTCAAGTTAATTCAACCGAGAATGTGAATCCAAATGAAAATAAACTCAATTCTCACTTAGTCATGGTTGATGCTCGAAGAAGAACTGCAGCTTGGGGAAGAAGAAGACTATAGCTCTAATCAGGAAAAATAATGGTTGAGAGAAGGATGAGATCCACTGGTCTTAAATAGGTGATGATGGAGAGAATTTGGAGGGAAAACGAAAATAGGAATTGGTTAGAGCACATGGCCTCTGACAGAGTTAGTTAGAGAGAGGAATTTCAAATTTCCATTTCCTTCTCCTCTTCCAGAGGGATGGTCGAGCTTATCAATGGCTAATTCCAAGTCAGAAGAGAGAGTTTTAAAAGAAGGAATTGATCCAATGGGCTGTTACCAAAAGCCCATTAGGTGAAGTTGAAAAAAACCTAAATTAAATTGGGCTGAAGGAAAAAAGAAAAATGAATAATAACAATAGTTTAAGAAGAGAAAAATCAGAAAAATTATTTAAGGATTTATAAAATAATAAAATCTCTGAGAAGTGGAGTTACAGTATATCAGAATTGCTGGTATCTGCGCTCCAACCACTGGAAGATCATACATGAGCTCCCGAAGCCATTCTGCTTCATCTGCTGCGGTATCAAGTGCAAAGAACTCAGATTCTATAGAAGACCGCGAGAGCATAGTCTGCTTCTTCGACTTCCACGATATAGCAGCTCCACCCATTATGAAAATGAATCCACCAGTGGACCTTTCGCTCTCCAACTCTGAACACCAGCTGGCGTCACTGAAGCCTTATACTACCGGTGGCTCTCCGCTGAAGTGCAGTGCATATGTCTGAGTCTTCTTGAGATATCTTACAACACGCTTCACAGCTTTCCAGTGCTCAACGCCTGGATTGCTTGTGAATCGACTCAGCATTCCCACGGCGAAAGCTATGTCAGGCCTAGTGGCAGTAGTAGCGTACATCAAACTCCCAATGACGCTAGCATACTCCAATTGCCTGACGCTTTCCTTCGAGTTTGGCTCCAGCTTCTGATCACTTCGGTACGGCGTATCAATTATAGGAAGATCATGAGTGAGCATCTCTCAATGTAATGAGATTGTGACCGTGTCAATCCAGTGCCTGTCCGGATGATCGTGAGTCCCAAGATAACATCAGCATCCCCCAAGTCCTTCATACTGAACTTTGTCTAGAGGAACTTCTTTGTCTCAGTGACACAACTTATATCCGTACCTAGGATTAGCATGTCGTCCACGTACAGACAAACGATGACTCCTCTTCCGTCAGCAAATTTAGTATAGGCACACTTGTCTGTTTCGCTGACCCTGTAGCCGTTTGATCTTATCTCGCCATTTAGGAATGCTGTTTTCATATCCATCTGATGTATCACTAGTTTGTGTATTGCCACAAGGGAAATCAACAATCTGATGGTTGTCATCCGTGCTACTGGAGCATATGTGTCAAAGTAGTCAATCCCTTGCTTTTGAGAAAGCCCCTTGGCCACTAGCCTGGCCTTGAACTTGTCAATGGTTCCATCAGCTTTCATCTTTTTCTTGAAGATCTACTTGCATCCGATGGATTTTGCTCCTTCGGGTAAATCAACTAACACCCATATGTTATTGGAGGTAATTGAATCCATTTCGTTGTCTATTGCCTCCTTCCAGAAGACATCATCTCTAGTCTTCATCGCCTTATCATAGGTAAGCGGATCTGCTTCCACATGATAGGTGACGAAGTCATCTCCGAAGCTCTTCGGCCTCCTTGCTCGCTTCGATGACGGCTCAGCGAGTTCTGGTTCAATTGTTGTTTCTCTATCAACAACTTCATCTTGGACTACTGGCTCATACGAGATCTCAGTCTCATTTGCACCTTTATCATTCTTCGGAATATCTGGAAGAATAATGTTTTTGTGTCGTATAAACTTGTCTTCAAAGTATTCAGTATCGCGAGATTCGATGATATGATTTGACTCAATATCAAGGAATCTCCGAGCATCACTCTTCTCGGCATACCCCAAGAAGATTGCCTTCGTAGTCCTTGTCCCCAGCTTCTGAATCTTCAGATCTGGGAGCTTCATATAAGCCAGACACCCCCACACTTGAATGACATTCAAGTTAGATCTGACTTTGAACCAGAGTTCATGAAGAGTTATGTCAGAAGTTGCATATGGCACTCTATTCAGAATGAAAGTGGCCGTTAATGCAGATTCTCCCCAGTAGTATTTTGGAAGACCTGTAGTTAGCAGAATTGAGTTCATCATTTCTGTCAATGTTCGGTTCTTCCTGTAACGCCCCAGTCCCAAAATACGTAGGACTAGAAACGTATCATGCCAGCTGTCTACATACGAAGTATACTCCAATATATGGATATCTCGTATGTACACATAAGCTGTAAAATATAGTAACTATGAAGCTAATCTCATCCACAAACCAATATATCATAAAATCAACTTATTAAATTCATTTGTACAAACGTTGGGCGGAGACAAAGTCCACTACCAACTATCTCAAAATAAAATGTACAAGAAGTGAATCAATAAAATATCAAACGAACCAAGCACAATTCTTTTCGAAGGAAGGGAGAAGATCATGGCCTTGGCTAGAACAACTGCAGTAAATCATGAAAGCATACACCTGGAGAGATAAAAAGGTCCTCAGAGGGACGTAACAAGATACAGGAAGAACACGCCATGTAATTGCATAAGTAAAAAATACTATAAACTACAACACAACAGGGTACCTAACCATCTATGTGATATGCACTTTGAGGACAACGTTCTATGCAGGGGCTGTACAGATTCACGCAAGCAAGTAATAAAGAGTGGCCGTCAAGTAGCGCTCATCCGAGACACTATCGGCCGGGCAGCAAGTAGCGCTCATCCGAGTCACTATCACCCATAAATGTGTAAAAATTAAATATAGCCCCTACGCTAATAGCTGTCCCCTCCCCCCCAATAATACTATATATGCATCGTAACTACGACACACCAACACGTGTCGTTTCCACAACACGATTTATATTCAATAACTGTCAAGTCTTCTAACATGCATCTATTGACAGTTATTCCTACGCATGCGCACGGGTGATCAGCCAACATGCAAGTGACCACTACATGATACTCATAACTCACACATAACTCGTGATATAATCGTGACAAGTTAATGACAAGCACTCTATTGACGGTAGTCTCTTAACTCTAGGTCCACATACAAGAAGAAAATAATAAACAAGAAATATAGATACAATAACTGAAATAAAATGCAACTAAATATAAGCAGTAAATATAGGTATCTTGCTTGATTTCGTGCTGTAAATATGAAACGCCGCTCCCGCGTCCACGCCTCCGGAACCCGACGCTCCTAGATAATTAATTAACTAAATTAAGTCACTACTTATGAAACTTACGATACGACTTAATTAGTCAAAGTAATGTGTTAAAATTATATTCAATCTCTCGTAGAACTATTTAGATCTATACAATCACACACAGGTTCCACGAGACATCGAAACACAGTTTTAGGGTTTCTAACTTTTAATTAGTCTGTTATGCCCCTACTTCAATAACATACTTAAAAATCATATAAAAATCATAAAAATAATATTTAAACTAATTTTCTATATATTTATCTTTGAAATTCCAGAATTAATATTTCTAAAGACATTTATGACTAGTTGATTAATAAGTCAGCTAGTCTACCCGAAACACACCCGGAACATAGTTAATGACTCAAAATTGCTAAAATAACCAAAAATATATTTTAAATAGCAATAAAATAATTTATTTTATAGAATAATATCAGAGGTACAAGAGTTGAGTTATATTACAAGTTTGGAACATTCTAGGTCAGCCGGTTACCCAAAATTAGCTAGTTTTGACCTATAATTTTTTCGACCAGATTTGAGTTGATAAAATCATAAAAAAATACTTAAAAATCCTAATTTATGTATATGAATGCACATAAAATTCAGTTTTGAAAATAGGCACCAATAACTCATAGTTCCTTTACAATGGGGTTAATTTTGATCCTACCGACACATGAATATTATGCATATATTTCATGAAACCTTTATGGATGATTATAACTAACAAAATCCATCAAAATATGATTTTTACAGAATTAGTAACATATTTTCTACAGAATTTTAGCAAAGGTTTTTAGAAGAAAAGATTTGGGTTCTTACCAAAGATCCTTGCTAGAAAGGGTGATGATGACTTCTCTTTATCAAAGCTCCAATATTTTCCGCTATCCTCGCTTTCTAATCCTCTCTTGATGAGTATAGGAGAGTTGATAATGGATATAGAGGACTGGATGGGGGAGATGAAGTTTTTGGGGTTTGTTTTGAGGGGTTTCGGGGATGTACGATAGAGGAGATGAGTTTTTGTGAAGGATGGAGAGATGTGCAATGGAGGAGATGATGTATAGATGCTATAGAGAGTTTATTGCTGCCAAAATTATGGAGAGGGAGAGGGGTTTTGGTCGGTCAAAGGTGAGGGAGAGAAAGATTAGGATTTGGTTATGTTTTTGGTTAAGTTGGTATATTTAAACATATCCTTAAATGAATTTTAAGCAATCTAGGATTTAAATCCTATTTAATTTGATGCATTAGGCTATGGAGGGGTTGCTTAGACAAAATTAGCATGGTGGGGGTCCACTTGGCATGATTTGGTTGTTTGGTGAGTTGGCAAGTTGATTGGATTGAGGATTTAAAAAGGGGTTTCCTAATATAGAACTATTTAATTCTATCTATGTAATTACACTACAAAATCTGAATTAAATACAAAAAAATATTATTATTAATATTTATTAATGCCCAACATGCCTACATAGGGTTGGGTTTGGCTTGGAAGAGGTTTGGAAATGTTTGGTGCAACCGGGTCTCCTAAAAAGTCATAAAGGCTTTCTTAACTAATTAATTAAATAAAAATATAACTTGTGCCATAATTTGAATGGTTAACATGCAAGAGATTACAATATGACCATGGCATTCCTAACATGGCTAGCATACTAGTTAAAGCACCCGAGTACGCTAGGCATGCCATACTTTCTAGTCGTCTTGCATATTTAAACTCAACCATGGCTATAGTCCTTTTATATATTATAAATAAGATAAAAATAAATTAGAATTAAATAAAATACAAAAATAATTTAAATATTCCTTTAAATTATAAAGGATTTTACACTTCCTATCTGCTACTCCGTTAGATTGAGGAGAATACGGAGCAGTAGTCTCGCAGATGATTCCATGTTCTTTGCAGAACGATGCGAATTCATGAGACCGATATTCTCCGCCTCGATCACTTCTCAACCTCTTGAGTTGTTGTCCAGTTTGCCATTCAGCTTCAGTCCTGAACTCCTTGAACTTCTCGAACGCTTTGTCTTTAGATTTGAGCAAGTAGACGAATGCGTACTTAGAGAAGTCATCGATGAAGGTTATGAAATATTTCATCCCAGCTTTTGTAGAGAATTGTTTGAAGTCACAGATATCGGAGTGCACCAACTCCAGAAGATCTGTGCTTCGATTGCCCCGATGAAAGGGTTTTCTAGTGATCTTTGTCTGAGCACATACTTCATACTTCTCTACCTTACCCCCACATTTGGAGATAAATCCTAGACTAGACATTTTGTTTATTCTTTTACAATGAACATGTCCTAGCCTATTATGCCACAACTCAAGAGAATAATCAGAAAGAGCGATTGCATTGATTTTATTAGACTGGTTTACAAGCTGAATTTTAAACATTCCTTCGATTTGATAAGCCTTTCCTAAGTATGTTCCCTTCTTGGATATCACCATCTGACCAGCATTAATGTCCATACTCAAGCCTGCGTTGCTAAGCAGGCTCCCAGAGATCAGGTTTTTGGCAATCATCGGAACATGCTTCACTCCTTGGAGCGTCAGAGTGTTCCCGAAAGTGAGTTTCAGCTCCACAGTCCCGATCCCCAGAACTTCAGCTTAGGCCTAGTTCGCCATGACAACTTTCTCAAACGTTGGCTGGTACGTGACGAACCATTCTTTGTCAGAATAGACATGGCATGTCGCACTGGTGTCTATCCACCAGTCAGAGTCAGCCCCTACAGTTGTGACCTGGGCGATCATAGCAACAATGTTAGAAACCAAGAAAACCTTACTAGGCTCACCTTTCTCTGATTGTTTAGACTTGGATCTGCATTCACTCTTGTATTGGCCTTTTTAGCCATAATTGAAGCAAGTCACATGGGCCTTGGACTTCTATTGTTTGAACGAAGGACCATTCACTTTCAGATTGGTGGAATCCTTCTTTTTGTGATGAGAAGCCACCTGCTTCCCCTTGGGCTCTCTCGTCTGTACCAGATTGGCCTTAGCCAACTGTTTGGACAGAGTGTCCATCTTCTGTTGAGAACGCATCTCGTCCTCAACATGGATCTCTTGAAGGAGATCTTCCAAGCTAATGTCCAGCTTCTTTTGATGTATTCTTGCATAGAAAGTACTCCATCCAGCAGGAAGTTTTGAGACGATCCCTCCAACGACAAATTTGTCGACGAGGGACATTTTCTCGACTTCTAGCTTCTGGCGCAACTTCAAGAACTCTTTTACCTGAGGCAGCATTGCCTTCTCGTCTTCGAAGAGCCACTTATGGTACTTTTCGACAATAAAGTTTTCGATCTATTGTCGTCGTCTTCATACAACTTTCCCAAGGACTTCCAGATATCCCTGGCAGAAGTATTCTTGGAGTATGACTCTGCCAGGGATTCCTCCATTGCATTCAGAATCAATAGCCTACAGAGACTATTATCCCTTCTCCATTTGGTCAGTTTGACTTATGCAGCAGCAATGGCATCTGCTGTACCACCTTCTGGAGTCGTCGGTCCTTCTGGAATCGTCGGTTCAGCCTCGATCAACACATGATCGACGTCTACTAGTTAAAGATTGAGGGTGATTTTTCTCTTCCAGATTTGAAATTGTTCACCGTTGAACTTCTCCAATTTGTTAAAGCTGGTATTGAGGAGAGAGGCACGAGAGTTTTCTATTGTGCTGGTCTAGCTTTGAGATTGTTAGAACCGGGGCACAATTTTCAATAGAAAACTGAGAGAATGAAACAGTTGTAAAAAACAACATTCCAATGCAACGCTTAAAGGAAGGTGCATAACAGAGATCCTAGGAGGATTCTGGAATACGAAAATCTAAAAAGATTTCGTAAATGTGGCAAACGATAGTAGTACTTCTAAACAGAAGGTACTAATCAAAATGCTAAATACAGTAGCGAAGATGACCGACAAAATATGAAAAAAGGTGGCCTGCTGGGGTGTCAAGAACACCAGTGCTCAAAGCTAGATCCGCCCACACGGTCAGCTTCCAGGAACCAGCAAGTTCGAGTGAACTCTGGAACGCTCTGGTAATCTGCTCTAAGACGGAATGCTCGGAAAGACAAGGACAGAACTCCAATTGCGCAAGGAGGAACAAGGTGCGCAGCAGCTCTCTCTTCTCTCTCTGGAAATCTTTTTTCTGAAGTCTAAGAAGTATATCGAGAGAGAAGTGAGGCTCTACGACGCTGACGTGCAAAGTGCAAAGTGCGCCAACAAAATGCCACATTACGCCTCATGAGCCCATGAGTCCGAGCCCGAGTTCGAGTCCGAGTCCGAGTCACTAATCCCCTACGGGTCTTAGCTCCAATGAAAATTAATTTCCCAAGAGCAAAAAGCATGAATGCTTTACTTGGAGCCTTATCCTTACCTCCTAGTAAAATTACCCACATGGTTTCCTCCTTAGGGTCACCACCCCATGTGCATATCCCAACATCACATACAAGTATATATGTTGAGATAACTCATGGTGCACTTTTCGTTTAGGACTAAACTTTACTAGGCATGTTGAGAGCAAGCTCTCTTCATGTCAAGGAGCAAGAGCACCAACACTATATATGTAGAAAAATCAATAAAAGGAAGTGATACGAACCAATCCAAAAGTCAGCATGAGATGTTTGGAGAACTTTATTTCCTCTTCTTTTCTCTTTTTATTTACTTAGACGCTGCAAAACACAAAACACAAAACAGAACAAAAGATAGTTACATTTGAAAAAATAAAAGAAATAAAAGAAAGATTAGAGAAAGAGAGAGAGATAGAGACAGAAAAAAAAAACTTACGGACCCAAGAGATGAGCATGTTACGATTAGTTTATAAATTTAAATTAGTGGAGGGTGTAGATGATCTTATTATCCCTCTAGAAATAATTATTTAAGCGAAGATTTATATAATCCAAATACCCCTAGTATTTGGATTACATAATAGTATAGATATAGATAGTGTAGATATAAGCAAGATATATCATATATATTTGCCTCTTATCAAAATACAAGATTTTAATAGTTTCCACCTGTTTCCATCCAAAACACATAAATCAATATCTTTTTAGGAATATATTAATTCATCAAATATCTATAATATCAACATATCCATTTACGCAATGTTGAACTGAGATGTTCAATATATATTTACATGAAGCTAATAGCAAAAAATATATTAAAATTTAAAATATATAATTTAAATTTAAATTCTCTTACATTAAAAATGTAATATTTATAATTTTTTTTGAAAATATATGTCTAGTCACCGCACAATACGATATGTCCATGAAAAATAAATGTACGGTTTAATAATTAAATTACCATGAAAAAAAATACTAAAAAGAGGGGAAAAACAAATTTTCTTCTCCATATGTTCTTCATTATTTTCCCTTTTTCTTGAAGCATCAGTTCACCACACTTTCGAATATAAAATTCAAAAAATTCATTTAGATCCCTTTCTAAATTTTCTCCTATATCTGTTCTTCGTTATTTTTTCTTGCTCTTGGAGGATCAGTTCAACACATTTTCAAATTTAGAATACAAAATATAAGATTCATTTAAATCATTTTCTAAACTTGAATCCCTTTCTAAATTTTCTCCATTCGTGGAGGATCAATAAAACACATTTTCAAGTAAAAAATGCAAAATATAAGATACATTTAAATTCTTTCATAAATTTAGTATTTTTCATAATTTTAAACGCAATATTCATTTAAAAATTTATTTTAATCATTAGATAATTGAAAGGTAGGCGTGCTTTCGCAACTTGGTCGAGCATACTAGACATATGCAAGTACATGATTGGCAACATCTGCTGGAGGATACGAGGGGGCTGGATTGACATCTATGAGGAGCCATGGATACCAAATCTACCTGGATACAAATTTTATTCCCACCGTGAGGATGCCAATGGGCCTAGGCTCGTCAGGGAACTCATGATCCCAAGAACGCGACGTTGGAATGTTTCCCTTATAAAATCCCTATTCACCCTCTTGGAAGCCAATGCCATTTGTCACGCCCCAGAACCAGAATACTGGAGAGCGGGGGAATGACTCAGCCAGCTACGTATTACGGGTAGATGAATACCGTATAATACGATCAATGCTGTCTACAAGACGAGGGGGTGCATACTACATGAAAGTCTCACTATGGTCACTTCACATCTATTGTCTCAATCATTCAAACAAGAAACAAAAATAGAGAACATATAAGATAAAGCAGTAAGGCGTCCCAAATGCTCAGTCAAAATGTTCTTGATATCTGGCTTTACAATACATAGCCAGATGATGTAGCAAAGTGTACACAATTGTTATCAGCTGCAGCCTGACTTAGTTACAATTATGTAAAAGTAAGTACAAGACAATCTGACTAACCTGTCGGTGCCAAACGGCCAAGTATAAAGTAGATAACAAAATGGATGGGGAAGTAAGAAACCCACTCGTGTCCTCCTGCGATCATCCCTCTAGTGTTGACCATCTTGGAGGTAGAAGTAAGCTGGATCCTCGGGGACTGGCTCTAAATCTGGCCATGCAAAACCAGAGAGGTTAGACCTCTAATAGCAAGTACCACAAGGAAGCACGACATGAGAATTAAAACCAATGATAAGAGAATATGATAATAGATCTCTGCTATCTACTAGGACTCACACAACATCACGACACTTCGAACCAACCTCCCAACCAAACAAGGACAAAAGTTGGCCCGTCATGTCCTGACATTCTGATCATCTCAGTTAAGTAACAGAGTAGGTACAGTACACAAACAAATCAATTTAAACGGCCATGCAACTACTACGGCTTGCTATTGTGAGTCCAAAGTTACCTTGGTTTTATGCAATGAGGATTCCTCAGTTCTTGCTATGCGCAAGCAAGGCTAGTTTACCCAGTCAATCAATTGCGCCATTCATGAATTAGACGAGTCCCAGCGGGACGCCCGTCATTAATATACAATATTCAATAGATAATATAACCAGATACCGCTCCCTGCCCGTGTGGTAGATTTGTAGCATCTGTGGGGACCAACCAGCCTGTCGGGCACTACTAGTCCCAAGAGGGCTGCCATGTAAGAACTCGGAAATCCATTCTCTCCATGCAATCATTATTTTCTTTAACTTAATAGTCTCTATGTTGAGTGAAGTACCATGCCGTGGATCGTGGTCATTCAGAATGAGTACTTTCGTACAGGGTACGATATGCGCAACTCTACAATGATACCAGTGCGGTTAGGTTGTAGGTCTTACATAGCGTAATGCAACAATCAAAACTAACCACGGAGTAATCATGCCTTGACCATAAAGTACACATGCTTCTTTGGTAAGATAAATAAATAAATAATAAATGAATTGAAGCCTGCATGTGCCTGTATGCCAATATTCGGGATTAGCCAGTCGATTACAATAATCCATAGCTCATACGAACGTGTCTCATTCATTTAATTCAATAAGACGACTAGCCAGTCTCTTAGTTCCAACTAGGAACGCATGATCAATTATTAGTCAAGATCACAATCATTATCAATGGTGACAAGGCATGAAAGTCAACTAGTATTCAGTAGGGTCTAGTCTACAACTCTCAGGATTTTATTCCAGTCAATCGGGGTATCTATAACTCAATTCACGACACATGGTACATCCCACGTAACAATCTATATTTAACAGAAATATTAACATATCATGATTTTATCAAGTTTATGCCAAAATGCGTAAGGATATAAAATGGACGTTAAATATCTGATAAACTATCAATATACAGGGCTATAGAAGATCCAGGGTAAGTAGGGTCAAGTCAAGCTACGCTCAAGTCAAGCTACGCTCAAGTCAGCGTACGCTCAGGTCAGGCTACGCTCAAGTCAGCGTACGCTCAGGTCAAGCTACGCTCAAGTTATACGCTTCCAAAAGGCAGCGTATGAACTCCATACGACTTCTTACTATCCAAGCCAGCGTACGCAAGTCATACGCTTCCAAAAGGTAGCGTATGAACTCCATACGACTCCTTACTATCCAAGCCAGCGTACGGAAGTCATACGCTTCCAAAAGACAGCGTATGAACTCCATACGACTCCTTACTATCCAAGCCAGCGTACGCAGGTCATACGCTTCCAAAAGGCAGCGTATGAACTCCATACGACTCCTTATCAAGGTAGCGTATGCAAGACCATACGCCGCCAAAAAGCAGCGTATGAGGCAGACTGCGCTGCGCTAAAGAGCGCGCACAGCTCAGTGGCGCTAGCTAAAAAGCTCGCGTACACTGCTCATTGTCTTCTCCAAAACAGCAAGAACTCCATGGTTGCACCCAAGGCTTCAAAAGTCCATAACTTGGTCAAAATAAGTCCAAATCCAACTTTGCAAAGGTCAAAATTGGGTAGAATAAAATTCTCTACAACATGGGACCATCAAAACTTACAAACAAAGAAGTTTGATAGATCAAAACCACCAAAATCCGAAAATAACTCATTTCTAGATCTACAAAAATTAAGACTTCGAAATAAAAATTCCAAGTTCTAAACTCTCTTAGGATCACAAGGGAAAGAGAATGGAACCATAAAAATGGGTCCTCATGAAGAAGCAAGATGTACTTGCCTATGGGTTTGGTAGGTGGAGAGAGTAATGAGAAAGAAGAAGAGTAATGGTGAAGGAGAGTAATGAAGAGAGAGAAAGAGTTTGGGGGCTTTAAATGGAAGGGGTGGTGGTAGGTGGGTTCGGTTCATGACGAACCACCATAACCCAAAAATAAACCAACCTAGGCCAAACCTAAAGTAAGCTAAAGCAGAAAATAAAAGCAGGAAGTAAAATACAGAAAATTAATTGCAGGAATTTTAATTTGTGTAAAATTAAAGGAATTAAAATACAGAACAATACATGATAAATATTAAATAAATACATTTGAGCAGTACATGCATTTAAAATACGTATTCTGGGAACGGGAAGTGACATCTCTACCCTCCTTAGAAAAATTTCGTCCTCGAAATTTTAAATCCAAGCAGGATAGGAATATCAAGGCCAAACTAGTACAAGCAATTTAAGCAAGCAATTATTTTACAATGTCCATAGCAAGTAACATATCTATATTCAACAATCTACGATATCAAGCAATTCTACCCAAAAGGTGATAAGCATGAGGAATCAAGACAATCAAGGTACACAGAAAAAGATATACCTTGTGAGTCAAACAGGTGTGGATACCGTGATCGGATATCATCCTCACGTTCCCACGTTGACTCTCCCAAAGTGTGATGACCCCAAGCAACCCGGACAAGGTTAATTATTCGGTTCTTGAGTATCTTCTCTCTTCGGTCCAAGATGGACACAGGCTGCTCCTCGTAAGACAGGTTGGTACCAACAATCAACTCAGAATGATCAAGGATATGGCTTGGGTCTGATACATACCTTCGCAACTGAGATACATGAAATACGTCATGTACCTCTCGTAACAAAGGTGGAAGGGACAAACGATAAGCAACATCGCCTACCCTATCAAGGATAACGAATGGTCCTACGTATCTCGGACTCAACTTCCCGCGAACGCTAAATCTAATGACCCTACGGGTAGGTGAGATCCGCAAGAACACGTGGTCTCCAATAGAAAACTCTAGCGACCTACGATGCTGGTCCGCCCAATGACGATGTCGATCCTGTGCAACTCGAAGTCGCTCTCTAATTCCCTTAATCACTTCAACCGTCTGGATAATCATTTCCGGGCCTAACATCTTCCTCTCTCCGATATCATCCTATGCTAGTGGCGACCTACACTTCTTACCATATAGAGCTTCAATTGGCGCCATCTGGATACTGGCTTGATAACTGTTGTTGTATGAAAACTCAACTAAGTGCAGGTGGCTTTCCCAAGATCCTCCAAAATCTAGGGTACAAGCTCGTAACATATCTTTCAAAGTCTGAATTGTCCTTTCTGATTGCCCGTCCGTCTGTGGATGGTAAGCCGTGCTAAATTTTAACTTGGTGCCCAAACTACGATGTAAGCTCTTCCAGAAATGTGACGTAAAACGGGTATCTCTGTCTGACACAATACTGAAAGGGACTCTATGTTGCCTGACTATCTGCTGCATGTACAACTCCGCCAACTTTTCTCTAGATTGCCCTACTCTGAAAGGAAAAAAGTGTGCTACCTTTGTAAGCCGATCTACTATCACCCAAATAGCATCTTTACCACTTGGTGATCTCGGTAAATCGGTCACAAAGTCCATTGTGATGTGTTTCTACTTCCATTCCGGGATAGGAAGCGGTTGTAATAATCCAGCTGGCCTCTGCTGTTCTGCCTTTACTTGCTAACATATCAAGCAACGGGAAATAAACCTAGCTATCTCCCTCTTCATCCCGTTCCACCAGAAGTATTGCTTGATATCTTGGTACATCTTGGTCCCTCCAGGATGTATAGAATACTGAGAACTGTGAGCTTCTGTCATAACTTTCTGTCTGATATCTCCACTAGGTACACATAGACGCGATCCAAACCTAAGCGTACCGTCTTCGTGGATTCTCATCTCCTTCCTGAGTCCTGACTCACATTCTGCCCTAAGCTTCTGAATCCTTGGGTCCTGTGCCTGAGCTGCCTTGATCCTGCCTACCAAGTCGGATTGAACTTGTAGACTCGCCAGAATTCCTATATCACTAGGAAGTATAACTTCGATACCCATCTCTTGAAGGTCTTCTAAGATGTGCTTCTGTGTTGTCAACATAAATGTGCCGCCTCTTCTGCTGAGAGCGTCTGCTACCACATTAGCCTTGCCTGGATGATACTGAAGCTCCACGTCATAATCCTTGATCAGCTCTAACCATCTTCTCTGCCTCATGTTCAGCTCCTTCTGAGTAAAGATGTACTTCAGACTTTTGTGGTCTGTGTACATGTCTACTCGGTCACCATATAAGTAATGTCTCCATAGCTTCAAAGCAAATACTACTGCCGCCAACTCTAAATCATGAGTTAGATAATTTTTTTCGTGGTCCCGAAGCTGCCTAGATGCATATGCTATCACCTTTCCATGTTGCATAAGGACACATCCAAGTCCTTTACCTGACGCATCATATTATACGGTAAAACCTCCGGGTCCAACTGGCAATGTAAGAATAGGCGCTGATATTAACTTCTGCTTCAAAGTCTCAAATGATGCCTGGCATTCTGCCGACCAGACGAATGGCACATCCTTCCGTGTCAAGCGGGTCATGGGTGCTGAAAGTCTTATAAAATATGATACAAACCTTCTGTAATATCCTGCCAATCCCAAGAAACTCCGTACATCAGCTACGGTCTTGGGTACTGGCCAACTCTCTACTGCTTCTACCTTCTTGGGATCTACTGCTACTCCGGCTCCTGATATGATATGACCCAAAAATGAAATATGATCCGACCAAAACTCACACTTGCTGAGCTTGGCATACAACTGCTTCTCTCTCAGAACCTGTAATACTTTTCTGAGGTGGTCTTCATGCTCCTCTTCACTAGCAAAGTATACAAGAATGTTGTCGAGAAATACTACGACAAACTGATCTAAATACGGCATAAAGATACGGTTCATCAAATCCATGAATATAGCGTTAGCATTGGTCAAACCAAACGGCATTACTAAGAATTCATAATGTCCATACTTCGACCTGAATGCTGTCTTGGGAATGTCTTCCATTCGAACCCTCTCTTGATGGTACCCTAAACGAAGATCTATCTTGGAGAAAACTCTAGCTGTGCTCAACTGGTCAAACAAGTCGTCGATCCTGGGTAGTGGGTACTTATTCTTTACTGTTGCCGCGTTAAGCTTCCTGTAGTCGATACACAATCTGGATGATCCATCCTTCTTCCCCACAAGTACCACTGGTGCTGCCCATGGTGATATGCTAGCTTGGATAAACTTCTTCTCCTTTAGTTCCTCTATGTGCTGATATACCTTAGCCTGCTCCGAATCCGCCATTCTGTAAACTTGATCTGATATTGGTTTAGTTCCAGGTGCCAATTCTATGCTGAACTCAATATCTCTAACCGGTGGTAGACCTGGAAGTTCTTCGGGAAACACGTCTAGAAATTCTTCAACTACCTTCGGAACTAGAACTTCTTCCATTGATGTTATTACTCCCTGCCCTTGCTGAGTTGCCTCTGATCTGACTAAGGTGAATTTCTTCATGCCTGGAATATCAAAAGATACACTCCCACTACGACAATCTATTGTCGCATGACTGTTTTTCAGCCAGTCCATGCCTAAGATAACGTTGAAATTTCCAACAGGAAATTCTATCAACAGGACGGGTAAGGAATGCCCGCAAACTACAACACTACATACTAGAATAACTCTACTAACTCCTACGAGCCTATTGCCAGTGAGTATACTCAACCTTCCTGGCAATGCCTCGAACTCCATTCCTAGCCGTGTCGCAAATTGTGCAGATATAAATGAGTGTGATGCTCCCAAATCAAACAATGCTACTGCGGGATATGAGGCGACGAGAATGTTACCTGCCACAACATCTCCTGATGCCAATGCCTCTTCCAAGGACAGAGTGAATGCCTGCCCTCGACCTCCTTGCTGGTTCCCATGCTGTGGCCTAGCCTGGTGCTGCTGCTGGCTCCTTCCTTGATGATGCTGGGGTAGTCTATGCTGGTGTTGCTGTATCGACGGTCCCTGCTGCCGAAACATCTGAGCCTGCGGTATTAACGGACGCTGGACCAATGGTCTCACTGCCACTGCTGGTCCTCGATACTGCCCTGCCCCTGGTGCTGGCAGAGCAGGAAACTGTTGCCCTGGTCCTCCTGACCTCGAATTCATAGGATATGTGGTAACCCGATGATCTGGATTTCCACATATCAAACACAGTCTGTTCAATGCCCGACACACATCTCTAGTGTGCCCCATCTTCCTACAATAAGTACAGCCCGCTGGGGGTTGCTGGTTCTTCTTCTGTTGCTACTGCTGCCTGGGTGGTGGTGCTGGCCCTCGTATTGCCACATCGTGAATGCGAATGCCAAGGGATGGTTCTGTTGTTCGGGGTGCTGCTCCCCCTCCTCCTTCAATCTGACTGTGAGATCTCTTCTGACCTCCAGTCCTTGCCGTGATCCTCTAAATGGTGATTTCATGCCTGTGGTTTGCCGTCAATATTTTGTCAAAAGTCTGGTAGTTGTGCCCCTCTATTAATTGCAAGAGCTCAAGACGAAACCCTTGCTGAAATCTCATAGCCCTCTGGTGCTCCGTCGCTACCATCTCTGGGGCAAACCTACTCAATCTGCAGAACTCCGCTGCATAAGCATCTACCGTCTTGCCGGCCTGCTTGAGGTTGATAAACTTCTGTTGTAGCTCAAACTACGCCACAACTCCATAGTACTTCGTCTTGAATCTTGCTATAAAATTGTCCCAAGCAACGGGACGTCTGATACCTACTTTCTCTGATTCCTACCAATCACATGCGAGATCTTGATGTAACAACTTCACCTGATCCACACGTTCTTCTGCTGGCACCATAGCTGCTGTCAGGATAGCCTCAATATCCTTATGCCATGCATCTGCTGAAATAACATCCTCTGTGCCCTCGAAACGGTGGGGGTTGAACTTGCAAAATCTGGTTGAGGCTCCAGAATCCGGCCTTGCCCCTCTTTCCAAAGCTGTCTGCAACCCTTGGTTGAGTAGTACGTTCTGCTCTTGCAACTGAGCGTGCATGCGCTACTGGGCTAACATCTGGTGTTGCTGAGTAGCCATCATCCCTCTCATGATCTCCAGAAGGGATGGTGTGTCCAATTCTACAGGGGTAGGTGGAACTGTTGGTGGTGGTGGAACCTCCGGATACTGTGGTCCAGCTGCTGCTTCCACTATCACTTCTTCTTGGATAGTCTCTTGGGGTAGTACTGGCCCTTGTTGCTGACCATCCTGGTCAGGTTGTCCATGTTGCTGTCCATGTTGTTGCTGTCCAGCTCTGACAGGTGCAGACGAGGTGCCCCTAAGAAAAGGGACAAAAGAACAATCAAACGACCGGACATGAAGGATCAATGAAGTCAGAGGATACTGGAATGTCAAGCTAGAGTTGAGAATTGACGAATCATGAGATCAAGGGGAAACAAGTGTGATTGAGACATCCTATTAAAATACCCCACAAGTCTGAAATCAGACCTGTATGGGCCACCACTAAAACCTTGTCACGCCCCAGAACCAGAATACTGGAGAGCAGGGGAATGACTCAGCTAGCTACGTATTACGGGTAGATGAATACCGTATAATACGATCAATGCTGTCTACAAGACGAGGGGGTGCATACTACATAAAAGTCCCACTATGGTCACTTCACATCTATTGTCTCAATCATTCAAACAAGAAACAAAAATAGAGAACATATAAGATAAAGCAGTAAGGCGTCCCAAACGCTCAGTCAAAATGTTCTTGATATTTGGCTTTACAAAATATAGCCAGATGATGTAGCAAAGTGTACATAATTGTTATCAGCTGCAGCCTGACTTAGTTACAATTATGTAAAAGTAAGTATAAGACAATCCGACTAACATGTCGGTGCCAAACGGCCAAGTATAAAGTTGATAACAAAACGGGTGGGGAAGTAAGAAACCCACTCGAGTCCTCCTGCGATCATCCCTCTAGTATTGACCATCTTGGAGGTAGAAGTAAGCTGGATCCTCGGGGACTGGCTCTAAATCTGGCCATGCAAAACCAGAGAGGTTAGACCTCTAATAGCAAGTACCACAAGGAAGCACGATATGAGAATTAAAACTAATGATAAGAGAATATGATAACAGGTCTTTGCTATCTACTAGGACTCACACAACATCACGACACTTCGAACCAACCTTCCAACCAAACAAGGACAGAAGTTGGCCCGTCATGTCCTGACATTCTGATCATCTCAGTTAAGTAATAGAGTAGGTACAGTACACAAACAAATCAATTTAAACGGCCAGGCAACTACTACGGCTTGCTATTGTGAGTCCCAAGTTACCTTGGTTTTATGCAATGAGGATTCCTCAGTTCTTGCTATGCGCAAGCAAGGCTAGTTTATCCAGTCAATCAATTACGCCATTCATGAATTAGACGAGTCCCAGCGGGACGCCCGTCATTAATATACAATATTCAGTAGATAATATAACCAGATACCGCTCCCTGCCCGTGTGGCAGATTTGCAGCATCTGTGGGGACCAACCGGCCTGTCGGGCACTACTAGTCCCAAGAGGGCTGCCATGTAAGAACTCGGGAATCCATTCTCTCCATGCAATTATTATTTTATTTAACTTAATAGTCTCTATATTGAGTGAAGTACTATACCGTGGATCATGGTCATTCAGAATGAGTACTTTCGTACGGGGTACGATATGCGCAACTCTACAATGATACCAGTACAGTCAGGTTGTAGGTCTTACATAGCTTAATGCAACAATCAAAACTAACCACGGAGTAATCATGCCTTGACCATAAAGTACACATGCTTCTTTGGTAAGATAAATAAATAAATAATAAATGAATTGAAGCCTGCATGTGCCTGTATGCCAATATTCGGGATTAGCCAGTCGATTACAATAATCCATAGTTCATATGAACGTGTCTCATTCATTTAATTCAATAAGACGACTAGCCAGTCTCTTAGTTCCAACTAGGAACGCATGAACAATTATTAGTCAAGATCACAATCATTATCAATGGTGACAAGGCATGAAAGTCAACTAGTATTCAGTGGGGTCGAGTCTACAACTCTCAGGATTTTATTCCAGTCAATCGGGGTATCTATAACTCAATTCACGACACATGGTACATCCCACGTAACAATCTATATTTAACAGAAATATTAACATATCATGATTTTATCAAGTTTATGCCAAAATGCGTAAGGATATAAAATGGACGTTAAATATCTGATAAACTATCAATATACAGGGCTATAGAAGATCCAGGGTAAGTAGGGTCAAGTCAAGCTACGCTCAAGTCAAGCTACGCTCAAGTCAGCGTACGCTCAGGTCAGGCTACGCTCAAGTCAGCGTACGCTCAGGTCAAGCTACGCTCAAGTCATACGCTTCCAAAAGGCAGCGTATGAACTCCATACGACTCCTTACTATCCAAGCCAGCGTACGCAAGTCATACGCTTCCAAAAGGCAGCGTATAAACTCCATACGACTCCTTACTATCCAAGCCAGCGTACGCAAGTCATACGCTTCCAAAAGGCAGCGTATGAACTCCATACGACTCCTTACTATCCAAGCCAGCGTACGTAAGTTATACGCTTCCAAAAGGCAGCGTATGAACTCTATACGACTCCTTACTATCCAAGCCAGTGTACGCAAGTCATACGCTTCCAAAAGGCAGCGTATGAACTCCATACGACTCCTTATCAAGGTAGCGTATACAAGACCATACGCCGCCAAAAGGCAGCGTATGAGACAGACTGCGCTGTGCTAAAGAGCACGCGCAGCTCAGTGGCGCTAGCTAAAAAGCTTGCGTACACTGCTGGTCTTCTCCAAAATAGCAAAAACTCCATGGTTGCACCCAAGGCTTCAAAAGTCCATAACTTGGTCAAAATAAGTCCAAATCCAACTTTGCATAGGTCAAAATTGGGTAGAATAAAATTCTTTGCAACATGGGATCATCAAAACTTGCAAACAAAGAAGTTTGATAGATCAAAACCACCAAAATTCGAAAATAACTCATTTCTAGATCTACAAAAATTAAGACTTCGAAATGAAAAATTCTAAGTTCTAAACTCTCTTAGGATCACAAGGGAAAGAGAATGAAACCATAAAAATGGGTCCTCATGAAGAAGCAAGATGTACTTGCCTATGGGTTTGGTAGGTGGAGAGAGTAATGAGAAAGAAGAAGAGTAATGGTGAAGGAGAGTAATGAAGAAAGAGAAAGAGTTTGGGGGCTTTAAATGGAAGGGGTGGTGGTAGGTGGGTTCGGTTCATGACGAACCACCATAACCCAAAAATAAACCAACCTAGGCCAAACCTAAAGTAAGCTAAAGCAGAGAATAAAAGCAGAAAGTAAAATACAGAAAATTATTTGCAGGAATTTTACTTTGCGTGAAATTAAAGGAATTAAAATACAGAACAATACATGATAAATATTAAATAAATACATTTAAGCAGTACATGCATTTAAAATATGTATTCTGGGAACGGAAAGTGACACCATTCAAGCGATCCACCTAAGTGAGGATGACGGACCAGACTCACTCATCTGGACATGTGCCAGAAATGGGTCGTTCTCCTCCAAATCAATGTATGAAACCATTCGACGGCAAACCCCAAGTTCGTCTTCGGCGAGGACTCATTTCCCTTGGCAGCGGCTCTGGAAACCAGACAAACTTCCTTCTAGGGTTACTATGTTCATTTGGAGACTACTGAACAATGGTCTCCCTCTCCTACACGCCATCAACAAACGGATACCAAGAATTTCCCCACTCTGTCCTTTCTGTCTGATTCAGAATGAAGATGTTAACCATCTGTTCCTCCAATGTAATGTTGTGCGAGTTATTTGGTTCATCAGCCCAATAGGGATTAGAGTGGACAACAACATCACTACACCAACTAATAGAGGGCTGGATCTCTGAATCGTCGCATGATGCATTTCAGATGGAGCTTCATACCTCTGGCCATATGGAAAGCTAGAGGGGACTGTGTTTTCCGGCACATTGCTCCTAATCCCCAATGCATAGTCGACTCAGCCAACCTCATGATCAACGCCTATGCTGGACAAACATTGAGCCGTGCGGAAGCCCTATTAGGGATCAAATCAGATGTTAACAATGCAGTTGCTTGGTCGGCTCTGCCAAACGAGGTTATTAAAATAGATGTTGATGGTGCGACCGGACCATCCATCATTATCGCAGGTGCCATTGCCAGAGACTCAAGGGGTCGCTTCCAAGCTACGAAGACATGGTACACTACCACCCCTACCACACCAGAGCTTAGCCTTATAGCTGAATTTCATGGCATCAGTCTCGGTCTTTGTTTGGCCGAACAATGGCCCAATAAGAGTTTCATCATCGAAGGCGATTGTCTAACGGTCCACAGGATTCTCAAGGCAGAGAGACATCTTATCCCTTAGAAATAGTTGGACCTCTTCCACTCTATCCAGAATGCCATCCCGAAGGAGCAACCCATCGCGTTTGCCTTTGTTAGAAGAACGGGAAACCGTGTGGCCCATCTTCTAGCAGAGCTGGCTTTACTAAATAAGTGTTCTAACACTTTTGATTCTCCCCCTGTTTGCATTGCTACTGTTTTAGCCGAGGAGTTCCCTCCGGTTGTATGCCATTCGGCTCATTCCTGCTAATAAAATAACCCTCCATTAAAAAAAAAAGATAATTGACTTTTCAAATTACATATACAATCAATTTTGTTGTTTATATATATGTGTAGCCACCGTACAATAAGAAATAACCATGTAAAAAAATACGAAAGAAACGGAACAAAAAATAAATTTTCTTCATTATTTTTCCTTCCTCTTGGAGGATCACTTCAACCCATTTTCGAATTTAAAATTCAAAATATTCATTTAAATTACTTTCTAAATTTTCTCCTCTATCCATTCATTATTATTTTTCCTTTCTCTTGGGGGATCACTTCAATACATTTCCAAATATAAAATGCAAATTATAAGTTACATTTAAAGCATTTTTAAATATCATTTTTTTATATTTTTAAATATAATATTCATTTAAATGTTTATTTGAATTATTAGATAATATAATTTACAAATTACATCTATAAATCCATTTTTTTCATTTAGATATATGTCTCAAATTAATAGATAATTTTCAACTATGGATGACTTAAAAGAAAGAATAAATAAAATAAATGAAGAGATTATACCTTGTTTCACTGAAATAGTATATGTTCAAAGATGCCAAGAGTAAATGCCTACAACTGAGGCTAATTCAGAGGAGTTATCATAATCATATGTGAGGAATACTGAGATTTTGAATTTAAAATTAATGGACACTACAACAAAAAGACCTATTAATGATGTTCGACAAGGAGTTTTAATGATGGCTGATACATAAGTGTTATCAAAGTTGAGAAATACCTTTTTCTATGACGGTTTGGGCTAATTCTGGGCTTTTTATAACGTTTATAAAACAAAACGTCATTAATATTTTAGAGCGGTGGCAAACCTGTAATTCCTTCACTGTATAAAAGCTCAGTGGGAGAGAGAAAATTTATTTCTCATCCATTTTCTAACGAGCATCATCTCTCCTCCTCAAACCTCTTCTCCTCCAATTTTCAACCCTAACCACGTCCGAGAGGAACTACGGGCTGTTCTACCCCAACCAGGAGAACGACTCCCTCCTCTCAATCGCTCGCTACAGGGACGACGAGGACGGAGAGCCAAGAGGGAACGGCCACGGCGGTCGGGAAGAGGAAGAGGAGGACGAGGATCGGTCGCCGCCGGCTCGTGCGCCGCCGGGGAAGAGGCAGCGGCTGGTGGAGGTCAGGAGGGACTGCCCGTACCTCGACACCGTCAATCGTCAGGTGAGCTCTTCTTCGTAGTTTTAGGGTTTTAGGGTTAGATTGGTTCTTTTTTTTGAGTTGGCGCTAGAATCGATTTTTTTATATAATTAATTGATTGCATCGTAAAATTAGAAGACCAGAAGCCCTAGCCATTATATTTTCCTCTCTCGTCTTTCTCCATAAAGCAACTTTAGCTTTCACGAACGTCTACGTCGACTGCCGACGCTATTGTCGCATCTTTCTCGGAGACTACGATGACATCCATCGAAGCTGGTAACAGTGCCGTCACTGTCTCCGACAGTCACCAACGTCACCGGTGCCATCATGAACTTTTTCTTTGTTTAGTACTTTCTCTTCGTACTGCTAATGTCAAAACCATATTTAAGTGCACCATATCGATTAATTCGGTCATAGCATCCAAAAGAAAACAATACTATTAGTCGAGTCCCCACTTCAAAACATATTAATAAAGAGCAAAGCTATGAAATACTGAAGAAAACACATAGCAACACGTAACTATAAGCAGTTGCATAATAAAGAGCCAGACTATTGTGTACAAACTATAAATACAAAAAATGCGTCAAGGAATGCATGGCATTGACAAGTGCAATATACAATGTAATTGTCCAACATTTTTTTCCATCTTCTCATATATTTTCAAGGCATTAGTTAGAAAGATTCATCTTCTATCTTTTCTTCTTATATTTTCATATTTATTCAAGGTAGAGGAAGTCCAGGAAGGCGCTGGTGGTGGCGAGTGGCGACATTGGAGAAGTATGTGAGGATCATGGATGGAGGAGCACTACATCCTATTTCCAGGGCCTCGAGGTTTTTTCTTTCTTTTTTTTTCAATCTGTCCTTCTTATGTTTGATGAAATGTGTCATAGAGTCATAGAGATTGAGTTCATAGAGATTATGTTTTATACGAATAAATGTTATAACTTATTATTAGTTTTGAGTTAGTGTTAGCAATTCACAAAAATTGTGTCATAGAAATTGAGTTCATTTGTTCAATTTAGTTGCACATCACGTCATAATACAATGTATCATTATCTAATAATGATAGAAAGCAAATGAAGAATTGCTGCAAAAAAGGATTGGTATTGAAAAGCCCAAATGGAATGAATCCTCAGAACCAGTTAAACTCAAACTTCTGGGAGTAGGCTCTCTTATTGTTTAGTTTTTATTAGTGTGTTGTGAAAGAAATCAGCCAAGTAAGAGAGCCCTGGTTTGTGAGACAGGAAACAATCACATGAAGGAAACAAAATTGTCTCTATTCCCTATCCTTTTTCTAGTCAAGGAACCATGGTATTAAGGCGAGTGCGAATCTTGAGTCTTGATAGATAAGCTTGCTTCCTCACTTTTTGTTGTTTGTTTGATGGGTTGCTTTTCAACTCTGTGTTGCTCATATAGCTAGGAAAATTTGAGAAGTGAATGCTAAGTCACTTGATCAATTCACTTTTGGGTGTATAGTTGTGCATTGTGCAATTCTGTTTTCAATTTAACTACCGAAATTGTGCATATTCTGCATGAAGAAAACTATGGTGCCAGTTTTTGTCACTATAATATGAAGAGTCGAATTCATTAGACACTGCTCTTCTCTTTTCTATGTGCACTAGATTTAGGAAAGCCAAGTTGCATATATGATGTTTTTAATACTCGTGTGGCCATGCCCCTGAGTTTTTCTTCCCCTCTCTGAGTCATCGAGTTGATAAGGGTTGCTTTGTTGTTGGTGCTATAATTCATGTCCATCTTTTTAATTTAGTATTAGGATTAGGTTTCTTCAAACAAGTAACATGTATTGAGGCAGTGAAGAAGTTGCTAATGTGACGGAGAAGGTGTCCTATGTGAGAGCTAAATGGAAGATGGGATAACATTATTTTCTTTTTGCCTTGGGTTCCTCCTCCTACTATGCCAATTCTCTACCTTTTTCTAGTCCCGTGGATTTTCTTTTCTACATGTTTTAAATGAATTTGTCGCAACAAGAGGAAAGTAGTATCAAAGACTTCTTTACAAATTTAAATGTGACATGAAAGAATGGCACATCAAAGGCACAGTATATTTAAAGTTTTGCCATGTTGTTGCATGTTAAAAAATTGTATGTGTACAAGTTTGATTCACCTTT
The DNA here is from genome assembly GCA_029216955.1 of Iris pallida. NCBI lineage: Eukaryota > Viridiplantae > Streptophyta > Magnoliopsida > Asparagales > Iridaceae > Iris > Iris pallida. Next base: position 23,967 of record JANAVB010028917.1, on the reverse strand, counting down.
TCTGTTGAACAACCCTTTTCCTTTGCTGTCAACTATACATTTGTCAAAAAAATTTTTTTTAGAGTTTGCATGTCTTTTTTTTTTCCCGGAAGGCCATGGATTTTAATTTTCAAAATCAATTTTTCTAGCACGGCATGTAGTATTCTAAGTTGTTAATTTATGAACCACAGGTACATATACCCTATGCCTGCAAGCTTCTCTTCCAAGAGCTAGTGGCCATGGCAATTGCACCAAGGATGCTCACAAAGGAAGTGAAATCATCCCATAGCTAGTACCGGGTTTGTTACTCGCTTTTCTTTATTCAAATTTTGGTTACATTTTTACTAATTCAATTATCTGCCAGTAAATATCCATTGGGATAAGCCTTTTTTCTTTTGATTTTAAAACTGTAAAGCTAGTTATGTTTCTCTTATTTGTGTTATGATACAATTATATAACCACAACCATCTCAGGAGGTTGAATATATAGATTGTAAGTTGAACCAAAGAACTAACTGTTTACGCCAAAAACTTACATTTGCCATAGTATTTGCTACTAGGCAATACAATATCGAATTTACATTTCATTCTATTATATTTTTATTTTGAAATATGTTACAAATTATAATGTGTCATTTATACCTGGTTCTAACTTGATAACATCTAAATTGTGGATATAGGTGGGGTGAGGATTTGGAACACGAGACCTCCATTTGGTTGGCATTTTAATATCATTCTATTTTTAGCAATTCTCCATTTGCGTCAAGTGCAGTCAGTCTAATAAGTGATGCTTTCTTAATTATGCATTTTCGATTTTGATTTCTAATATATAAAATTTTTGTTAACTTTCTTTAATTTATTGGCTTGGTAAAATCCAGGTTGATTGCTAGGCTCACATTTCAGCGTTGATTACTAAAGTGCTAAGCTGACATTTCCGATTTTTTGCAAAAAGGGCACAACGTGACGCTGAGGTGCATGCAGGCGCTGGTGAGGGTTCAGGTGAGAGTAAGGGATCAGAGGATGAGGCTCTCCCACGACGGCGCCGGCTGCAGCAGCACCAAGTCGTTGCTCAGCTGCGACACTACTTCTCTTTGGGACTCCCGATATCTTCAAGAGATGGCAGAGAGAAGATCCATGGTCAGAATCTACTTAAGTAAATATTTCTAATAATTTGGTTAGCAAAAGAGAGATTTATTCCTATTTTTTGGGTACATTCTGTTTTTGGATATTCAATGTAATGAAGATGTTGATATGTACTCTATTTTGAGAAATGTAATAAAGATGGTGATATATAATGTTAAGTTTTTGGAATGTAATATATACTGTGCAGTATAGAGCATTATAAATATGCTTATTTGAATAGTATAAAGTGTTATAAATGTGTTGCATTGAGACTATACATATTATCTATTCATGACGTTTTAAAATTGTTCTGAATTGTGCACTATATATTAACTATTCATAACGCTTTTATAGAAACTATTCATGACATTTTTTTATGACGCTTTTAAAAAACATTTATAACATCCGTTTTCATAACGGTTGCTGTGAAAAAAAAGCGTCATGGTTCGTCATTAATGACGCTTTTTAGCCGTCATTAAAAGGGTTTTTGTTGTAGTGGGATGATATAAATGACATTCTTATCATGTTAAAATGACTTTACCTAAGAATGTATAGAAATTATATAATCCAATTACCCCTGGTATTTGGATTGTAAAATAGTATAGAGTGTAATTAACAATATATTAAATTTTATTTTAATTAATTTAGATTAGACTTAATTTTAAATGAGATTACATTTTTAATAGATTAGAAGAAAGTAGACTACATAAATTTTTATCAAATTGGATTGGATTAAGGTTAAATTAAATTTTAAGTTATAAATTATAAACATAGCAAAACATTCATTCATATTATATTTTATATAGTAGATTAAATTTAGATAATTGGTTAAATTTAAGTTAGATTAGATTAACTTAATTTTGAAACTATATTAAAGTTAAAACTTAAATGATAGACTAAATTTTAAATTTGAAACAATAGATTAAATTTCAAATATTTGATCAATTTTTAAATAATTTTAGATTTGAATAGATTAAGCTAAAGTAGATAAATTTTATCTAACTTACTAAAAACGCGTTGCATACGGTCGCATGTGCCATGATATAGATATATATATAATATATATATATATATATCTATATATATATATATATATATATATATATATCTATATATTATTCTTTTTTTTCTTATATCTATATATATCATATAGATATATATATATATTATATATAATATAATATATATATTAAAGAAAAAAAAAAAAGATATATATAATATATATATATATATATATATATATTATATATATATATATATATATATATATATATATATATATATTATTCTTTTTTTTTTATATATATTATATATATAATTATATATAATATATATATATATATATATATATATATATATATATAAAGAAAAAAAAAGAATATATATATATATATATATATATATATATATATATATATCTTCTATATATATATATATATATATATATATATATATATATTCTTTTTTTTTCTTTATATATATATAATATATATATATATATATATATATATATATATATATATATATATATTATTCTTTTTTTTTTCTTTATATATATATATATATATATATATATATATATATATATATATATATATATATATATATATATCTATATATATATATAATAAAGAAAAAAAAAAAATATATATATATATATATATATATATATATATATAATATATATATATATATATTATATAAATAACCTCTAGCCTAGTGGTAGTGGTGAGCATGTGGTCCAAGTGGTCAGGAGATCGATTCCCGGTGGGAACGTTCGCCACCAATTACCTTCTTTCAAATATATATATATATGCAAGAGAGGAAGTTGTAATTGCATGTTGGGCATTAACACTGATGTGAATGATCTTCTACCACAACTTTTCTCTTTTCCGTCAATTCATGTGTTTGTACATCGCTCAAAACAAGATTTTGAGTCCATCTTTATTAGTAAATTTTCCAACAATAAGTTGATCATAGTTATGAATTATGTTACCTAAACAAGTTCGACTATCCCATAGGATCCAAATCCTCACCATGTAGCAGTGTTGCAAATTATGTACCTACGACCACCCGTTGGAGATTCTCCTGGATAACTTCCTCTTCGTACTAATTTTTTTAATCCAAAATAGCTGTTATGGAACTTTGGGCCTTCCTTGCCATCTCACGAATTTCCTGCCATCTCCCCGGCGAGTTAGCCCCTTACATGTTCCATGTTATTATAGACATTAAAAACTAGGTGGTAGACCTGTACTCCTCCTAAACTCTCCATCTGATCATTGGAGAATTCAATGTGGAAACCGTGTTCTCATGTTGTACTCACCGTTGGGTATCCTCGTACTCCTGTAATAGTTCACTCCATTTTTTATTTTCGTTGATGACTTCCTCTGCTCCTTTGGAAGGGGGGCCGCCTGGAAACTTTGTTTGCTCGAGCATGTCTGCTCCTTGCTAGTTACCTTTTTTCTTCCTGGAATAGTTTGAAACCCCTTGGGGTTGTGTTGTACCCATTCCTTGGGGCTGTATTAGACCTCGTCCCTAACTATGCACCAAGGATGATCCCTTCCTCTATAATGACATGATCAGTCCTCCGACGTAGAGGATCCCCCAGCGACATCGCTCGCATCTCCTGCCCGTTAACCCGCTCTATCTCCCCCACGGACTCCAAAATCCCAGTAGAGGGATCGAAATCCTATATGACCATGTTCTCCATAGCTGCCGCCTGTCATGGTTTACACACACACGCATGCACGCACACGCATACTAAGTAACGTGAACGTGCATTACACGAACGTAAAACAAATTATTGAAAACTAACTTAAATTAAAATTTGTTATAACTGCCATGTTGATTGAACCCATGTTTTCCACTTAATGACATGAGTTAAAGGTGTTTGACTATAATTAGATAATATTAGATAGTTAAACAATTAGTTAGAATTTATTTAATTTTTAATTATGTGAGGATATATATACAACTTAAACGACTTATTTTGAACTGCTTGTAAGTCTATATATATTTTGTGTAGGTAGGATTTGTTAGGTTTGGATGCTTTAGAGTTTTTATTAGGAATCTTCAGGAAATTCTTCTATGATTAATTAAGGATATAGATAATTTAATTCTGTAGGATATATTTTAATTAAATAAAATTTCTTCTTGTCTTATTATTATCTATTCTGATTTAGTTTGATTAATTATAAATTTATTTTTATTTTATTGCTTTATTATTATTAACCGTATATTTTTTAACCTATTAATATAATAGTTTAGGAATTTTACCTATTTTATTTACTTATTTACTTTAGCTCGTTCAATTGTCTATTTCAAAGTCTACTTAATTACTACTTAATAATTATTAATAGCAGCTTATGAAGAATATAGGAAAATTCAAATCCTTTGGGCAAGGGCTTCTACAATCGAGATGTGCAAATGGCCAAAAAGTACACAACTGTTGATATGATCAAATGTCCACATTGTGTTCGTGTGTATGTTGAATCTGTTATTCCCAAAACAGATCTTAGATGGAAGAACGTAAGTGGACATAGTGATTCCCCAAACGAATTTGGTCACACACTCTGTATAAGAGGAACTTCAGAGATTTTATAGCAAAAAATTTGCTACTCTAAAAGGTCTTGAAGTCTCTGTCTCGAAGACGGAGGAAGTAGAAGACGCAACTCTGCTGGAATGATAAAGATCACCGTTGCTCAAAGCAAGATTCGTCCTACTGCGATCTGCTCCCAGGAACCAGTAATTTTGAATGAGAACTTCTCGAACGCTCGCTGTTACCTCCTGATTGAACTTACAGACCTCTTTGGACTCCAATGACAGCGGCCTCTCAACTTTCTTTGTCTCTAATTTTTGAGTAGTCGTCAAAAGAGACATAAAGTGGATATTTATAGAGTTGGGCTGAAACTCTAACTCTAATCCTGGTCTACACTGACTACGAAAAGAAAGGAATGAACTAAGAAAATATTTAACTGAATCAAAATTCAAATCCCATAAAAATTGGATATGTAATTTGACTCAATCTTTCCATAACCGTCCGAATCTTCCAATCAATGCCAACAGCAATACCGGCACGCGGACGTACTGGCGTACAGACGCACAGGCGTGCAGGCACACTAGCGTGCAGATGTACATGCACACGAGCACACGAGGCCACGAAGAGCCGCGCCTAGCCCGCGCCTATGCCCGCGCGCCTGCACCTGCGACAGCACGTGCGACTGCACTGCACCAGCACCCGCGCCTGCTTTCGCGCATGCACCCGCTCCTGGACCTGCTCTTTCAAGCGTGCGCCTGCACCTGCACGCCTCGCCCATGCGTCGAGCACATACATCAAGTGCATGCGACTCGCGTATAAGACGAGTGCACGAGCACAACAATAGCGCACAAAGCGCCATGTGCCGATGCTGACGTGCTAAGTGCAAAGTACGCCAACAAAGTGCCACTTTGTGCCCTTGAGCCCGAGTTTGAGTCTGATCCGAGTCACGGGGCTTAGCTGCAAAGGAAATAATCCCATGATCATGATAAAAAGCATAAATACTTTCTTTGTGGAGTTAGCCTTCTTTCTACTAGAAAAATATCCCCACATGGCATCCATGTGCCTCTTCACACCTCATTTGTATCTCTCAACACAAGCAAAGATTTATATAGAGATACAATCCATTTGGCCTAGGCAATGTGGGTATCTTTCTAGTCTCTAAGGTAAAACACCAACAATCTCCCACATATCTATATATATGGGTTGAGCGTTCCCCACAGTGACTGTCCATCATGCATTAGGATAGATGTCGCTACAACTTGAATCTTCCCACATGGGTCAAATAATAGCATGATACAAGAATGGAATATGCCTTCAATTCTTTACCATAACTGCAATTCTTGCCACTTACATAATGATATCAACTGTGCTTCTATTTGCACATTAAAGACCTTGTACCAGCCAAGTTTTGGTGTATATATCTTGGGTGTCTACAAGATTTCTCTCAAGAGATAGCCTACATCTCTATCCATAAACTCTAGGTGAGTTCTTTAAAGAGTTTTTGGCATGAAGCCTTTTACTTGTGGTGCTACACCGCTATGACATGGCCCAAAGCCAAGGCAATGCCTCATGTGGTGTCATACCACTATAGCATGAGGCCTAGCCTCTTTGTAGTGGCAAACTACCTAGCATGAAGCCTTTCGCTTCTTTGCAGTATTACGCTGCCGTGACATAGCTCGCGAAGTCGAGGTTTTACCCTTTCTAGGTACCTCATGTGGTGTCCCCCACAGTAATATGAGGCCCAGCCTCTTTGTAGTGCTGCCTACCACTCTTCATTATATAGCATTAGGCCTATTTGTCTATGTGCGGTGCTAAGCTGCTGTGACTTGGTTCGAAGTCGAGGCTTTACCCTTACTAGGTACCTCATGTGGAGTCACCCCACTGTAGCATGGACTACTACGCTCCTTTGTAGTGTTGTGCTACCCGTGCTTCCTGTAAAATACGTCAAACATTCCAAATCCCCGAGAACTCATTAAGGCTTCCAAGCCATCCTATCACAGGACTTTGTTCTATACAAAGAAGAAACAGTAGACGACAGTGGTTCTAGGTTCATAACCCCGCAATACCCCAAAAGGATTGCCCACTTACAGTGATTCTGTGTCCGAAATCCCGTAATATCCTAAAGTACTGTCCACTAACAGTGATTCTGGGTCTGTGACCCCGTAATATCCAAAGGATTGCCCACGATCAGTGGTTCTGGGTTCGAGACCCTGCAACATCCAAAGGATTGCCCACTGCACCTGATATTCTTCCAGTCAATGATCATTCTTCGAACTAAAAACTAGATGTCTAGTAGATTTCTATTTAAACTAATAGCATAAAACTTTATAGTAGAATTACAAGGACATAATATCAGAATATTTTAAGCCCATTTTACATGTTGTATCTTCAACTAGCTGGCACTTGAGACCTTTGGTGAACGGATCTGCTAGATTCTCCTGGCTCAGAACATCAACCACGACAATGACTCCTCATTTAATAAGATTATTTATCGTCTTGTGTCTTAGACACACAGTCCTCTTTTTTTTTCGTTGAAGAGGTCATTCGATGCTACCGTTGCAGTCGCCTGATTGTCGCAGTATATCGGTACTGCTGGTATCTACGCTCCAACCATTGAAAGATCATAAAGGAGCTCCCGAAGCTATTCCTGTCATGACCCGCACCCGCTTTTCGGGATACGAGTGCGTGTCCAAGTTCAGCCTACATCGCGGTATCCGCGGTAGTACGTGTCTAGCCCGTAATAAATAAAGTGCTCATAAATACTAACTGCTCATTCACAACAACTAAATTAACTTTACAAAATATAGAAGTTTTATATTTGAAGAAGAATGTAAGCTTTTATATTTATAGAAAACTACCACACAACTAACTAGTCTTTTATGGTTTGGCCTTCGAGTCTTTATCTCCCCCTCGTAAGCGCAAGAGTAGGTACGTCAACCTCACCTATAGCAACGATCTAGTCAGGAAAGGAGCAGAGTACAACCATATTGCAATTAATGTTGTTAGTCCAAAATAAGTTAGAACAACGAGAAATAATGATGGCAAAGAGTATATAAAGAACTAGCAAGATATGAACTAGCAAGATATTAACTAGTAAGTCAGGAACTAGATAAGGAACAATGAAAATAACTATGTGTGTGTGAAATACCTTTTAATACGTGAACGGCTGGGCTAATACGACACATCATACGATGGCTATCCACAATAATAGGGTTCGGCTAACTCATACGTGGGGTGTATGACTTAGCTATCCACAATCAAAATAGTTGGGTTTGTTCACGTACTTACCGAGTATTTTCCCTTCCGACTGTCTAACAATCAATAATGGTCAATGATACACTAAGAAGGATAAAATAACTATGGTGTCACAATCGTGTCTCAACGAATATCAAGCAATGTCTCAACGGGATATCAAACAAGAAAACGATAGAGAAAACGTTATAATAAACTAAAATATAATGCAATACTGTACTTGCCTGAATCCTTGCACAAACCATAGTCACAAATCGTGGATGAGGAAATTGCCAATCTAGAAGCTGTCAATCTATAACATACATCGTACCACGAACCATACATAAAAATCACAAGTCAATTCTAAGGTTCTAGTTCTAAATTCATGGAATAAGTGGCTAATGGATTACTAATCTAATAATAGTTAATTCTGAAATAAATTACTTAAAAACCTAATTTAACCTAATAATAATCTGAATATAATCTAAACATCCAAGTTTGGCCATCAAAAGTCATGTTTCCAATTTTGGAAACCATGGCACGCAAATCGAGGTATAATGTTGACTATCTAGTCAAATATCGTGAACTCTAGATTTAAAAAGTACAACTTGGTAGATTTCAGCACCATGAGTGCGCTGGAATCAACCGAGCCAAAATCATCCTTTGGTCAAAAGATATCGCCATTATGGCTAATCGTGACCAAAATGATGATTAACCGGTCAATTCTGAGTTCAACAGAATAACTAAAATACTAGATGAACGAATTAATTTTTGGAAAAAAAATATATGTCATAGATCTCTGTGTTAGCTTTCCAAAACTTCAAACGGTTCGGATTTCGATTTCCGGTCCTCCGGAATCTCGAAAACACCGAAACGTGTCAAGTTTCGGACAACCGACACTCTACGAATTTTACAGAAATTAAGGTTCAAAGATAATAAAAATAAATTAGATATTCAAAATTATACCTCAATACAAATTCAACAAAAAAACGGCATGCAAAAAGGAGGTCGGAGTTGACGGCATCGCCTCCGGAAGTCGGGGAATCACTGTGATCAAATCTTCTCAAAATCGGCCAAAGTAATTAGGGTTTACTGCTTCCTGCGTATATATATATATATATATATATATATATATATATATATATATATATTATATATACAGAGCCGCAGCTTGAGTCGGTGAGCCACTCTCTGCCACGTGGCAGCATCCAGTGCGTTCCGCTCAAAATGGACGGCTGGATGCTGACCCGGTTTGAGGCTAGCCGACTCATTGAGCCAAGCCATATTAGGAAACATATACAGTCATCTGCTTGCGCAGCTGACAGCTAGGCCCGGCCGCTCAGTCCAAGTGGCTGACGTATGGGCCCAGATTTGCTGACTGGGACAATGACTGGGTAATTATTTACAGAAATTGATTTAAAAATCAGTTTAACTCCAAATAACTTCAAATAAAATCCTAAAAATTAGAAAAATTCTAAAAATTATAGTAAATATTTTTAACCTCCTAGAACATAAATAAAAATAACTTGTCTCAAAATAGTCCCAAATGACCTTATAGTTATTCATGAAAGTCAATAAAATATATATATCTTTAATAATAAATATCTAAAAATGTCTAAAAATCATAGGAAAATATAATATAGCTATAGCATGCTTATATAACCTATCTAGAGGACATATAATAATAAGATGGTCCTAGCTCACCTATGGGCTTAGTCACGACTCTATTGACTATAAAGTAAATCATAATCAAATAAAAAAAATCGAAAAGTGGCTTACAATTCCGCTTCATCCGCTGCAGCCGTCGGTGCATAGAAATCAAATTCTATAGAAGGTGTGACAACATAGTCTGCTTCTTCGACTTCAACAATATAGCAGCTCCACCCAGGGAGAAGACATATCCTCCTGTGGACCTTTCACTCTCTACTTCTAAGCACCAGCTTGCATCACTGAAGCATTCCACTACTTTTGGATCTCTACAGTAATGCAATACATACTTTTGAGTCCTCTTGAGGTATCTCATTACCCTCTTCACAGCTTTCCAGTGCTCCACGCCTAGATTACTCATGAGCCGACTCAGCATCCTTCCGCCAAAATCTATGTCAGGTAGAGCTATCAAGTGGGCCGGGCTCACAAGCCTATACAATATAGTGGGGGCCTAAGGGTAAAAAGTTGAGCCCAGCCTGGTACATGACCCACTGCAAGGTGGGCTCCGGACCGGGTTGGACCTGGGCCATCATACAGAAAAATAAAACTAACACGTACGTACCAGTTTAGCATTGCTTATGGCCGAGCTAAAATATCAACAATGTCTGGATTCTAAGCCTTATTACTGAATACTAATAGCAACCATAAACAATGTTAGTATATTATTGAATACTAACAACAACTATCAACAACCATCAACAACTATTTACTACCAATACACCATCAACAGTGTTAGTATATTACAACAACCAAAAAATGGTTAACAACAACCATATGTCCGGTCTTTAAGCCTTATGGCTTTGAATGTTCCTAAATGTTGCTAACCATTACTTTTTTGAGATACATTCAAAGCACAACATATACCAAATGAATGGTCCTCGGTTCGGGCCGGGCTTGGGCTTCGGACCGTGCTGGGCCGGGCCTGTCTTATGGGCAAATATATATGATCCAGCACAACCCAGTATACTAGGCCGGACCGGCCCTGGCCCACGATTAAACGATCTGGGCCAGTACATGGGCCGATATTTTGGACTGGGCTCGTACCGGACCGGGCCAGCCCGACCTACTTGACATGTCTAATGTCAGGCCTTGTGGCAATAGTCGCATACATAAAACTCCCGATGACACTCGAATACTCCAGTTATCTGACGCTTTCACTACACCATAATAGGCGATTACCCACGGTTATTACCGTGACAATTATTTTCGTCACGGTAATAACCGTTACTAATGGGGCGTGGTTATTATTTAGTCACGGTAATAACCGTTACAAATATTTGTTTTTGTCATGGTAATAACCGTTAAAATTTTGTTTTGGTAACGGTTATAACCGTGACGAATATTTGTTTTGGTAACGGTTATACCGCGACAAATATTGCAAAGGTAATGGTTATAACCGTGGCAAATATTTCATTTGTCACAGTTATAACCGTGATCAATATTCCATTGTCACAGTTATTAATGTGACAGTTTGTTTGTCTTGTCACAGTTTTTACTGTGACTAAATTATTTTTTTCGTTACTATTCTCCACTAATTGTCACAGTTATAACCATTACAATTGGACTATTTAAATAAAAAAAAACTACATTCAACTTGTAACTAACAAAAACAACATATCCAATTTCATAATATTTTAGTTCATAATAATTCAACCATTCCAAACCAATAACTAAACCACAAAATTTTTAATAACAATTCCGAGCAAGTAACTAAACCACATAATTTGCAATAACAATTCAACCATTCCAAACTAGAAACAAAACCACATAATTTCAAATAACAATTCAACCATTCAAATTAGTAATTAGACCACATAATATTTGAAAAATAAACAACTAAACCACAGGATGTTCAATAGCATCATACATTAATATTTAGTAAAGGAAACATTCCATTGTTGGTTTCAATGACAACAAAACAAGACACGCTTGAGTCATGAAGCAAACCACAAAACATTTCAAACTCTTGTGTTTTTGGATAATCAAGACGAGGCTCTAGATGCATGAAGCAAACCACAAAACATTCCTGCATGTAGATTAAAAGAAGTATCAAATTAAAAAGCGTGCAAACTAGTAAAAGAAGTTTGAGGAAGTAAAACAAAAGAGTGATATCATTGTCCTTAAAAATTGTGGAAATTTTGCTTCCAATAGTGGTCGAGCAAGGATGGGATCAATATTGAATTCAAACTCCGTCTGCCACAACAACAATAAAGCATATAAGGCATTCTTTAAGTAGCTGAAACAATTACAAAAAATGCTCAAAATATATGTAAAGAAGTAAAACAAAAGAGTGATTTACCATCAACGAATTCCAAAGAGCGTCAGTGTACACCTTATCCACATTCCTCCAGTCATCATAACCAATTGGGATGTGAGCTCGAATATTTTCCACATCTACTACTCCATTTTGTTTCGTCTTTACCTCTAATTACACCATTTGCTTCAATATGGAGCAAGTATTTTGTCTTTTGATGGAAGGGGGGCTTGTGTTCCACTAGGATTGGATGACATTCTGCACTCATCAACACATTAGAGCAATAACAAATATCAAAATGAAGAGGTAGCATACTAGGAGGCTCATTGAAAGTGCTGGATTTTGATAAGATTCAAGTAAAGATGTAACAAAATAGATAGCTATATTCAAGAATGAGCAATTTAATAAGACAAATCGAAACCTGACATCAGAAATATAAGTTATCAAAAACATCATAATGAATTTATTATATTTCCTTTCATGGAAAACTCTGCCAAGGATCACCAGTGTGGACCATGCCCCCCCCCAAAACCATCTGAAAACCAAGGAAATCAAATCTGTTGTTCAGGAACTATACAGTGATGCCAAACTGAAAATCGAAGATGATTCTGTGTTCCATAAAATGGAAGTGTGAAAATCAAATCTGTTGTTCAGGAAATCGAAGATGATTCTGTGTTCCATAAAATGGAAGTTTAAGTAGAATGAACTAGGGAAGAACTCAATTTGTAGTTTAAGTAGAATGAACTAGGGAAGAACATACTTTACTGATGCAAAGTTTGAATTATATTACTGTTTCTTGTCCTGTCTATTGGGACACACTTGTTCCCATTTGCATTAGATGTTTTATCTCCTTACAGTTGTAAAGTGGAATAAAGTGCTGCATGCCAATATTTACTACATACTCTATGTTCCAGGAAACCTGTTAGCACACAGTAGTCGATGGAAACCAATTTTAAATGAACAGAACTGCCATTTCTCATGTCTATGCAACTTAATGAGTTAATTCTGCAACTTATGTACGCCCTGTTCAGTAGAGTGGACACGAAGCTCCTAAGTTTGCACCATAGCCTCAATCTCAAGCAGTGCCATTTACATACAAGCTCTATGTGATAAGGAATGTGGATAAGGAATTTTATGGAACACAGAATCATCTTCGATTTGTTTAGTTCCTGAACAAAAGAGTGAAAATCAAATCTGTTGTTCAGGAAATCAAATCTGTTGTTCAGGAACTATACAGTGATGCCAAACCTGACATCAGAAATATAAAGTGTAGATAAGCAGTTAAATTTGTTTAGTCCTCTAAAGCTCTATGTGATAAGGAATTTATCTTAATATGGGTATGGGATCCAGGAATCAATTTTTAGTATCAGTCAATATATGTTCTGTTGCAGGGGAATATAGTGGTAGTGACGCCCTTATGTAGATGCTCTTATGCAGTATCGATATCACTGTTCAGCATCAGGTCAGTTGGTAGCCAAGCCAAATTGTTAGTTAGTTACTGCCTAACCAGTGAGGATAGTGAACTAGAGTATCAGTCAATGAAGTCAGTATCGGTTCAAGTCCATATTCAAGCTCAGTATCCAATTTCAGTTGGTAAAGCTCTCCAGTTCAATAGCTCAGTGGGTTCCCTATGAAAAATTTATCAAAACCTATCCATACCTTGACCTTGAGACAAGGTTAATTTAAAGGGGTGGGTATTGATACGAGCCGATGATTTCAGTCCAGTATCAGACTGTGCATTGCAGTGTCAAAGAGGTGCAAAGGTTCAGCACATTAGAATATTAGCTGCTAGAAGAGTAGCAGGAATGGTAGAAGTGTGTTAGGGCCTTCATTCTTCTTCAGTATCAGATAGTGTAGCCAGAGTATCAGATAGTGTAGCCAGAGTATCAGAGCAGTTAGTTAATCTAAGTAATCAGATTAATTTTGAGAAAGAGACATCTTCATCTAATTATGCAGCATAGTCATGCAGCTGCAACTAGTGTAAGAAATGATTAAAGCAAACCATGAAGAGACAAATAACAAAGACAAAGAATAACATAAGAAATGATTAAAGCAAACTCTGATACAAATCCATAAATTAGTACCTAAGTTAATCAAAGTAAAGTCGGATTTATTGAACAAAACAAGAATAACATAAAGAATATCATGAGCTCAACTTTCTTACCTTATGCAAAAGGAACCCTGATGCTTCACTAATTGACCAAAAGCAAACGAAGGTGGGCCTTCCAACTGAAATATAACAAATTAATTCAGATAAACCATAAGATATATACATCTCGTGAACAGATAATAATAATAAGAAAACAAGCAGATATCTAATTCAATGGCAACTTCTATCAACCCCTATGCTAACCGAGGAAAGATAATCCTCGAAAGCTGGGTCCATAAAAGACCAATAGCACAGAGAAAATATTACCAAGATCTAGAAATGAAACATGTATATTTTAGCAATATATAGATTATTACATTTCATCACAAATCTGAATTCAAATCTATGCAGTTTAGCATTAGTAGAATAGTCTGTTACGAATGTGAACTTAATACTAGACTTGAAAAATAGGTATAGCCATATTGTATGGCAAGCACTTTTTGGCAGATAACCATATATCCAGCACAAAAGGTTCACCTCCTACAAATATGATTTGTTACAAGTCAAAATGGCAATGAAATTGGGGTAAACAAAAAGCTGGTACCTTCCATCCACATCTCTTACAGAAAATTACTATACCCATTCACATTCTCTCATCATCATGATCAACTGTGCCAAGGAGGCACGGCCTGGCCACACTAGTGCATCTGCTGTGCACTTCAACATCTTCACTGTACAGGGAAAGTCTTCCCTCAAAACTTTAATTATCTGATGCCAACACAAGATTTCAAATCATTTAACAGAAGGACGCACGGCCTGGCCAACTAGTGCATCTGTTGTGCACTTCAACATCTTCACAAGTACTAGAATTCGAACCAAAGCACATAGTATAAAGAGCCTAAATCAGTTTCAAAACCAACATTCTGATTCCAAAAAAAGTCATAAACATGAGATTACATAATTTACATGTTAGTGAATAATGTAACTTGTGAAACAAAACAACTTGGACTGATATAACTTAGTCAGTCGTTCATTTTTTCCCAATGCATTTTAATAGTGGAGCCAAGTGAGGTTGTTCCACAATACAGGATTGGAAATTTTCTGGTATATTCAGCCCATCAACCTCATCAGTCATTCGCTTTGGAGAACGAAGAACAACCGACCAATCAGGATTTTGAATGTCTGTTACATAAAAAACCTGACTTGCTTCAAATGCAAGAATCGCTGGCTCATCATACTCCCCATCAGTGCTCTTCAACTTTTTTAAATTCACCATCAACAAGTTAGAGTTTGGGCATAACTTACAACCATTAGTCTTATCTCCAACATTCACCCAATCACAATAAAACACAACATGATGAAAGTCATAATCAACCTCTTATCTCTTTGATGATCCCATACCAAGTAGTATCATCCTTAAGGTTTTGGTCTTTTGAACTTGCCCTGAATGTGGTGATTGCATCCATGCAAACGCCGCTATCTTGTGTTGCAACCTTGTCGTCGTAACTCAGGGGAGAAAAGATGTAGCCATTGACCCTGTACTTAATATATGCTTTGGCTTGCCGACTTGGTCCACTAATGTATCGCCAGAGCTCTCCATCCATACATCCTTCTTCAATTAACTAGTAAAGCAACAAAGTAATCGCAATTAACTAGCACCACATCAAGTAAATGAGACATATTATAATTTAAATACACACCTTTTTGTGCAACCAATCAATGAATTTGGATTGTATCACTTCGGCCTCTTTAGTGTTACCACGGGACGTAGTTTCCAAAGTCGAACGATAAAAACTGAAAATCATTTAAACTGAATAAAATATAAATAGAAAAGACTTTTTTAACAATTCTTTATTCCAAAGACGAGTGATACCTGTAGTACTCTGCTACTTTCGGTATTTCCAATCTAAAAATTATCCATCTTCGAATTTGTCTCCATTGTACCCCGGTTAACTTAATCATTTTACCCTCTATAATAGAGCGCTCATACACATCATCACCATTTTCAACTAGATAAGATGCGTGAGTTGAACTATGATTACCATCACGTGGATTTGGCATGTACTCCATGGCATATCTAACAGACTCCGAAATAAGATACGCCTCGGCAATCGACCCTTCAACATAACGCTTGTTACTAGGAATATTTTTGCACTCCTTCATAGACCTTATCAAATAGAGGAATTAAACATGTTAGTTTTCATAAATCAATAACATTACAACAAGATAATCATCTCACCTTTCAAATGGATACATCCAAATATATCTCGTAGGTCCACAAAGTAGAGCTTGGTCAGCAAGATGCACCATTAGGTGGATACTGATGTCAAAAAAGTGAGGAGGAAAATAATGCTCCAACACACATAATGCCTCAGCGATCATATCTTTTGCAGCTTGGACATGCTTACGATCTAGGATCTTTGAGCACAATATGTTGAAGTATAGACATACTTGCATAATGGCTCTTTTAAGGTCACGATTATTTGGAAATGCATATTGAAGCATGACTGGCAACAAATATTGTATGATGATGTGGTAGTCATGTGACTTCTTTATATGCAAACTGAGTGGTTGAAGACTAACAAGATTGCTCAAGTTAGATCCAAATCCTGATGGAAGCTTTAAGCCTTTTAAGACTAGGCAAAGTTGCTGCTTTTGAGCATTGTCCAATGCGTAACCCGAATCTCGTTGCCCTTTTTTATCAAAAAGCAAATTTAGTAAATGTTCAGCAACATTCTTCTCAGTGTGCATCAAATCAATACAATGTCGTACTTTATGAGATTGCCAATATTCCAAAGAAAAAAGAATAGACTTTTTATACCACGCTGGTCTTTCTTCATTGACATCATAATTGCCATCATCATCATCATCATCACCACCACGACCAATACCCTCAAATGCCATTCGCTTCTTGCCCAAACCTTTCACTAATTTACCTGGTATATAGTTGATGCGGTCAAGCCTTTGCAGAAGGGCCAGTCCATTCAAACGTGGCGGAGGTGTCTGTCCTCTCCAGTCTTATACCATCCACGTTTGACTGATCTGAATGGATGATCATCCTTCAAAAATCTTCTATACTTTGTGTACACGTTTTCCCGCCAATCCTCTCAGACTCCGTCTCAGTAGCACAAATAGGACATGCTTTGTAACCATGTGTTACACAACCTGATAAATTCCCAAATGCTGGAAAATCATGGATCCCCCATAACAACATTGCTCTCAAAGTGAAAGTATGTCGTCTGTCCATGTCAAATGCAGACACTCCTTCCCAAAGTTGTTTCATCTCATCTACAAGGGGTTGCAAGAAAACATCAATATCTTGACTTGGTGCTTTGGGCCCAGGAATTAATAAGCACATCATCTGGAACTGTGATTTCATGCATAATGAAGGCGGCAAATTGTATGGAATAACATAAACAGGCCAACAACTGTAATTAACAGATAGAACACCATGTGGATTGAATCCATCGGTCGCTATACCAAGCCAAACGTTCCGTCCCTCATCAGCAAACTCTGGCCACCTGCATTTAAGTGTTCTCCATTCTGCTGAATCACAAGGATGTCGCATTAAATCCCACGAAGGCTCTACTTCCTTATGCCATTGCATTTTTTTAGCAATCCATGGTATTGTGTACAATCTCTTCAATCTTGGAATCAGAGGAAAGTGCCGCAAAACTTTTCTCGGTTCTTTTGATTCCTTCCTAACCTTTCCGGGCTTCGTTTTTTCTTTAACTTTAAATCGAGGCGTCTGGCATTGAGGGCACGAAGTTGCATCTGTATACTCCTTCCAATACAACATGCAATTATTTTCACATGCATGGATGCACTTTGCCTTCATTCCTAAATCTCTCATCATTTGCTTCATTATGGGATACTTGTGAGGGAGTGTGTTCCCCTTAGGAAGCCATTCAGTCAAACACTTCAACAATTCTGTTACACTATTTCCTGACCAATTGTACTTTTTCTTTAAGTTATGCAACTCTACAATCACAGATAGAGTTGTGTGTCCATCTTCACAACCAGGATATAATTTCTCGCTTGCAATTCTCTTATATTCATAACTTGTCGACATGGTCAAGACCATAAGCAAAACAAGTTTCAGGCACTGTATCTGCTTGAGAATTATTCGCACCACCACCTTCACCAACAGGAGCCTCATTGTGTACACCATAAGCATCATCAACCAGGATCTCCAACGCATCCCCGTCATATCGATGCCCTGTATCTTCAATTAGAACTTGATTATGGGTATGATCCTCTTCAAAAAATTGTTGTTTAGGACCTACTGTCATATCCATGCCCGGCTTTTCCCCATGAAGAAACCAAACATCATATGTCGGAAGCATACCATTAATGATCAAATGCCTTCTAACTTCTTCAAAAGAAGCTCTTTTTGCATTTTTGCATATTTTACAGGGGCAACTACATGTTGTAAGTCCGGGGAGTGAGTGCTTCATTGCAAATTCCATAAAAAATTGAACCCCCTCTTTGTACTCAGACTTATTTCTATGTGGAATTTTTATCCACCCTTTTGGAATCGATCTTGACATGATAGCAAAAAATTATATCCTCTCTCAAACAATCAACCTAACAAACGAAAAAGATGAATATTAGTATTCTTTTATATCATTTTGAAAACGGACAATAGGGTAATATATTGTACATTAGTGACAACCAAACATAAAAGACAAAGAGGAATATGCTACATGAACACAATGCACTTCACTAACTGAAGCCCTTAACCAAGGATCAGTTCCATAAGTTCCATTTCATGTCAGTCGAATAAACAAAAAAAAACTACATCCAAAAAAAGAATACAACAAGAACAAAGCATTTATCACGATAATTTGGGGTCGGTTGTTTGAATCATTTACCCAAACATAAGTGGGGGAGCAAAATTGACTATTCCTCCCAGAAAACAATCCAGTAATTTCTGTCGCAACCAAATTAGGACAAAATTTAATAAGAAGATGGGAGAGCAAGAGGAATCCTAAAACAACAAATTGCAAAGAGAAAACACAAGTCTTGCCACCACAAAACCATTAAGGGAAATGAATAAGCTATAAGCAAATAGCAACTGGCCCTACAATTGCACCCGAAAAAAGATACAAGAGATTTCATAGGATTCGATTATGAAAAATCATACGATGTTGCATCTAAATTTATCCCTTGATACGCAATCGAAAGAAGAAGAAAACAAATCTAAGAAAACAAATCTAAGTTTGAGAGTTCTTGATGATAGTATTATGTCTAATTATGGGAGTGTTACACTAGTCCTAAAATGATCTTCTGTACCAATTCTTGAAAGCAAAAGCTATTTTAATATGAAATTCAGTACAAACCTCCACTTGAATCCCATGCGAAGAACATAACAAAGAAAAACTAGGTTCTACCATTCTACTTAAATGAATATTGAAAAGGCACTACCTAACAACTCCTGACAATAATCCAAACCAATTAGATGGATCCCTTTGTGTTCAAATTCATTACCATCTTGAAGCTCAGTAGCATAACCTTCCTCAAGACAATAAGAACAAAAACAAATCAACAGAAAAGCATCATGAATAAAGACTTTGAAGTTCCAATCACTAATGAGTATATGTATATCTACATGTTTTCTTTGCCAACACTTTCCTCTTTCAAGTATCATCATAAGAAGTTGTTAGCAAGATAAATATGGTACAAATGATCCTGAATGCACATTCAAACAAGGATGTGTTACGAGCAATCTAGAAGTATCAGACTATCGGTCAGTCAATGAGATAGCAGCAGAAGATGGAGGCCCATATATATCGTATAAAGTTCAGTTCATCACCCCCCAATGAACAATAAACCTGTATCAACAAGGAATAATCCTAAAAGAAATCAACCAAATCAGTCTGATACATTCACGACAACAAGTTTTAGTAAATTCATTTGTAAATAAAGAAATAAAACCAACAATGAACAATAATTTCTTGATCGAGAAATGACAAAAGTACCTTTGGGGCGGCCAATGATATCCTTACCACTTCAACGATGCTAGAGGTGTTGTGGTGGTTTCTTAATCGAACCCTAATAAAAAAAATCGAGATTGTGAGAGAGAATGAAAGAAAAAACAAACCCTAATCTAATGGAAATCAACCCTAATCAAATAAAGATTGTGAGAGAGAGAACGGATGTACCTTCAACTCTTCGCGTACTAGCAGGCTTGACTAGGGTTTCCCCATGAACTCGAGAGATGTAGCCGATTTCTCAAGTGACTAGGGTTTGTTTATGGCTGGGAGGAAGTTTTTAGAAACCTGCGAATTTGTTAGGGCTTTCTCAAGAGAGGAATTTTTGAGAGAGACGGAAAAATTGGAGGGAACATAAAAAAAAGGTGCGGGGAAATTTTGGGTTGGAACTTCTCGGGTCCATATTTGTCACAGTTTTTAGTGTGGCAATCAATGTAAAATAACTAAATTACATTATAAGTTTTTGTAACATTTTTTCTATTTATTGTCACGGTTATCACTGTTACAAGTCTATGACGGTAATAACCGTTACAAATCAAAAATAAAATGTGTTACAAATTGTATATTTGGTGTAGTGTTTTCTTGGATTTGGCTTCAGCCTTTGTCATATCTATATGACATATCGATTCCTGGAAAATCCTTATACCCATAGCGTGTGAGCATCTTTTCAATATAATGAGACTATGACAATGCCACTCCAGTTTCCATCTGGATGATCTTTATCCCAGGATAACATCAGCTTCTCCTAAGTCCTTCATATTAAACTTAGACGAGAGAAATTTTTGTCTCAGGGACACTTGCTAGATCTGTACCCAAGATCAGCATGTCGTCTATGTATGGACAAACAATAACTCCTCTCCCGTCAGCGAACTTTGCGTATACACATTTATTCGTCTCGCTGACCCTGTAGCCGTTTGATGTTATGACTTTTTGAAACTTTTCATGCCACATCTTGGAAGCTTGCTTCAGACCATACAAAGATTTTACCAACTTGTAAATTTTGTCTTCGAGGCCGTTGACGACAAATTCTTCTGGTTGTTGTATGTAAACCTCTTCTGTCAACTCAACATACAGAATAGCAGTTTTGATATCCATCTGTGAATAACTAGCGTATGAATTATACTCAGAGCAATCAACATCCTGATGGTCATCATCCGTGCTACTGGAGCATATGTGTCAAATTAATCAATCGTCGACTTCTGAGAAAAATCCTTGGCTACCAGCCTAGCCTTGAACTTATCAACAGTTCCACCGGCCTTTATCTCTTCTTGAAGATCCATTTGCATCCGATTGGTTTTGCTCCTTCAGGTAGATCGACCAACATGTACGTACGTGTTGTTGGAGGATATCGAGTCACTCATCATTAATAGCCTCCTTCCAAAAGATAATATCTCTGGTTTTTATCGCCTCATCATAGGTAAACGGATCTGCTTCCATATGATAGGTGACAAAATCCTTTTCGAAGTCCTTCTGTCTTCTTACTTGCTTAGACACAGGTTCTGCTAGTTCTGGTTCAACAGTTGTTTTCCAACAAAACTTCTTCTTGGACTACATTCTAAACCTTCTTTAGGAGCTTGAGTGTCCTTGCACTCACACTATTCTTCAGAATATCCGCGAGAACAATATTCTTCTGTCTTGCAAATTTATCTTCAAAGAATTCTGCATCGTGAGATTCAATGTATTTGATTCAATATCAAGAAACCTCCGAACATCACTCTTATCAGCATATCCCAGGAATATAGTCTTCGTAGTCCTTGTTTTCAGCTTCTGAATCTTCAAATCCGAAAGCTTCACATACGTCAGACCTCCCACACGAATGACATTTAAGTTGGATTTGAGCTTGAACCAGAGTTCATAAGGAGTGACTTTCGAAGTTGCATGAGCGGCACTTTGTTCAGTATGAACGTAGCCGTAAGTACTACTTCACACCCCAAAAGCAATATAGAAGACATGTAGTCAATATCATTGAGTTCATCATCTCTATTAACGTTCTATTCTTCCTTTTTGTAACACCGTTTGATTGAGGTGAGTACGGAGCAGTCGTCTCGTTGACAATTCTATGTTCTTGTAGAACGATGCGAATTCATGAGACCTATACTCTCTCCCTCGATCGCTCTGAGTCTCTTGAGTTATTGTCCGGTTTGACGCACGATTTTAGCCTTAAAGTCCTTAAAATTTTCAAACGCTTCATCTTTGGACTTGAACAAATAAACGAATTCGTACTTTGAAAAATTGTCGATGAAAGTAATAAATATTTCATCCTGGCCTTAGTGGAGAACTTTTTGAAGTCACAGATATCTGAGTGAACCAACTTCAGAAGATCTGTACTTCAGTGTACCCATTGAACGGTTTTCTAGTGATCTTCGTCTGCGTACAGACCTCATGTTTCTCCAACTCCTTACCCCTATATTTGGAGATAAGCCATAGACTAGACATCTTGTTAATTCTTTTACAATGAACATGTCCTAGTCTATTATGCCACAGCTCAAGAGATAATTAGAACTAGAGACTGCATTAATTTTCTCAATAGGAGTTACAAGCTGAAGTTTGAACATTCTTTCGGTATAATAAGCCTTTCCGAAGTATGTTCCTTTATAAGGCATAACCACCTGACTTGTGTTAATGTCCATCATCAAGCCTGCGTTGCAGAGCAGACTTCCTGAGACCAGGTTCTTGGCTATAGCCGGTACATGCTTCACCTCCTGAAGCGTCAACAACTTACTTGAAGTCAGTTTCATCCTACCATCCCGATCCCCAGAACTTCAGCTTGTATCTGGTTGGCCACCATAACCTTCTCAGCAATAGGTTTATATGTGGTGAACCACTTCTTCTTTGAGCAAATATGGCACGATGCCCTAGTGTCTATCCACCAGCCTGTGCCAACACCAGTTGAGTCAACCTGCGCAATTATACAACAAATTAGCCTCACCTTGCTCTTTCTATTTATTTTTCCTTGCAGTCCCTCTTCCAGTGGTCTTTCTGCCAGTTGAAACAAGTCCCAGGTTCTTTGGACTTTGGCTTGAATTGAGCCGACTTCACCTTCAGATGGTGAACGTCCTTCTTCTTATTGAAGGAAGCCTTTTGTATCCTTTAGTCACTACTAGGATAAGTTATATTAGCGACGCAATTAGCGACGTTTTATTAAAATGTCGCTAACGTTTAAGGAATTACCGACGTAATCTATAAACGTCGCAATACGTCACTATTACCGACGATCGACGACGTTTTGCAACTTTTTGTGTATAGAAAAACATATGTCACGGATAAGTCGGCAAACGTCGCTAATATCACTAATATTAGCGACGTTTACTGATGTAACTACTGTAACGTTGCTAATTTCACTAATATTAGCGACGTTACCGACGTATATGTGTGACGTCGCTAAATTGAAAATATAGGGCTTTCAGTTTTCATTTTCTCCCATTATTTTTGATCGAAAATTTTCCAACGAAAGCGCGCTTCCCCTCGGCGACCCTCCCCCTCGGCCTCCGGCAACCCCCTCCCTCCTCGGCCTCCGACGACCCCCTCCCCCCTTGGCCTCGGCGACCCCCTCCCCCTCGGCGACCGTCCCCCCTCGGCCCCCGACCCTCCGCGACCCGTTCGGCGATCCTGCTCCCACCGGCGACCCCGCTCACCCTCATCTCCTGCTCCCCACCGGCGACCCCCTGCCCCCTCGACGACCCGCTCCTCCGGCCCGACTAGGTAAACCCTAACCTAAATGTTAGTTCTGTAGACTGATACGATTCTTACATTATTTATGTATTTATAAATAGGCTATTATTGAATGTTGTATGTTGTTTGGGAGTTTGGGTGAGTTCTGAGTTAGGGTTTGCTTTTGAGTTTGATTCCCAGGTGAGTTTGTGAGTCTATGAGTTAGCTTGGGTTGTAGTTCAGTTCAGTTTGTGGGTTTACATACCTGTTGGGATAAGTTTGGGTTTACAGTTTCATATATATAGTATATGTAGGTATTGTTGGGATATGAGTTATACTATATTTATGAGAGGATCTATATATATATATATTATATATATATATATATAGATATATATATATAT
>JANAVB010028916.1:0-19928 GCA_029216955.1 Iris pallida | reverse complement strand
CATAGTACCAGTCCTCAAAAAAAGTGGAAAGATTCGAATCTGCGTCGACTTTCATAATCTGAATGAGGCATATCCTAAGGATGAGTTCCCTCTCTCTATCACAGACATCATGATCGACAACACCTGCGGCTTTGAGCGTATGTCATTCATGGATGGTTTCTTGGGGTACAACCAAATCAAGATGTTTTTGATGACGAAAAGCATACATCATTCCGAACACCAATTGGCACATACTACTACACAATCATGCCTTTCGGTTTAAAGAATGCTGGCGCCACTTATCAAAGAGCTATGAGCATCATTTTAGACACCACCTGCACAAGACAGTGGAATGCTACATCACGATATCGCGTCGAAAGCCGCTCTAAGGAAGATCTTCTACATGACCTGAGGACAATGTTCGACCTGATGCGAGTGCACAATTTAAAAATAATCCTACAAAATCCTTCTTGGGCGTATCCAGCGGAAGTTCTTAGGCTTCATCATTATCTTACAGGGTATCCACGTGGACCCTGAGAAGACGAATGCAATCATGAAAATGGGTCCCCCGAGAAATCTCCGTGAACTTCGAGGTCTTCAAGGAAGGCTAGCCTACATCAGGAGTTTATCTCCAACCTCTCAGGACGATGTCAGCCATTCACCCACCTCATGAAGAAAGGTTTCATTCATATGGGATAAAGAGTGCCAGCGTGCTTCGACAACATCAAAGAATATCTACAAACCCTCCAGTCCTGGTAGTCCCGGTTGTGGAAGACCATTCATGCTCTATGTACGAGCGATGGACCATTCTCTCGGTGCTCTGTTAGCACAAAACAACGAGGCAGGCCATGAGCAAGCAATATATTACCTCAGCCGAATGACGATGGGGTCGGAGCATCGATACACCACCGTAGAAAAAGAGTGCTTTGCTCTGGTTTTCGCCATTCAGAAGACGCGATACTACGTCATGGGACAAACCATCGATGTCATATCAAGAGTCAACCCTCTCAGGGTCCTTATGACTAAACCAGGCGCACTTAGCTCTCGTTTCGCTACCTGGGCGATATTACTGTCTCCCTACCACATGATCTTTGTCCCGCAAAAGGCTGTTAAAGGTCAAGCTCTGGCAGACTTTTAGCAGCTCATCATCCAGGCTCGGAGTCAACCAAAAGACGAGGCGATTCCAGATGAGGTCGCCAATTCAAATGTGGCCTTCCATGATACCATATGGCGAATGTTCTTCGACGACGCTTCTAGAACTGGGCCCAAGGGCAACATCGTTGCTGGTCGGAGTAGTGTTGATTTCTTCCACCGGGCTGGTGATCAATCGAGCTTATTCCCTCACAGAACCCTATTCAAATAATGTGGCCGAGTACAATGCTTTGGTCATTGGCCTCCGACTTGCAAAAGCTGGGGTAGAGCACCTGGAAGCATACAACAATTCGTAGCTAATCGTCAACCAGATCCGGGGCTCATACGAAGTGCATCATGAAGACATGATCCCCTATCACCAAATAGCAATTGACATCATCTCGTCCTTGGAAGGGTTCTTCATAGAACACGTTTCCAGGCTCCAAAAATTGAAGCCGATGCCCTAGCAGGCCTTGCCGCTTTTTTAGCAGTTCCAAATCATGCCATCATCTGTTGAGATCATAGGCCGCGAGTTGGTCAGTCCCAGGAATAATGTTCAAGGTGTTGAGAGTTACTCCCGCGCTGACAGTAGAGGAAGCACCAGACTGGAGACAACCATTCATTGACTTTGTAGTCTATGACATCCTGCCAGAGAATCCGAAGGAAGCCACTTCTATTAGAAGACGTTCCCTCAGGTTGGTTTACGAACTGAGACAAAAATGCTATATCGACGATCATACGATGGATTACTGCTTTGATGTCTGTCAAATACAAAAGCCAAAGAAGCCGTGCGTGAAGCTCATGATGGCATCTGTGAGGACCCATCAGCCTGGCCCAAAACTACAAGATCTATCTTTACGAATGGGCTACTACTGGCCCACGATGGTTGCGAAGCAATAAATATGCACAAAAATGCAAAGCCTGTCAAGTCTACGCAGATTTCATTCACCAACCATCCGAGTTTTTACACGCAACGGTAGCATCCTGGCCATTCGAAGCATGGGGAATAGACATCATTGGTCCGATCACTCCACCTTCGTCCAGGGGACACCGCTTCATACTCGCAATCACAGATTATTTCTCCAAATGGGCGGAAGCTGTTCCGCTCACAGAAGTCAAGACTTCAAACATGATCAGCTTCCCTAAGCATCACGTCACCTACCGCTTTGGACTGCCCCGAAGGATCATCCACGACAACGGTCCATAGTTCGCTAGCCACGCCTTCTATCGGTTCTGCGACAAACACCGAATCCAGAATATTGCTTCAACACCATACAACCCAGCGGCTAATGGTTTGGCTGAAGCATTCAATAAAACAATCATCAAGCTTCTCAAGAAGTTCATGTCATCAAAAGCGCGACTGGAATGAGAAGCTTGGCGAATGCTTATGGGCGTACCGTACTACAGTACGAACGGCCACCGGGAACACGCCATTTCCTTGGTATACGGAGTGAGGCAGTTCTCCCCTTGGAGACCCAAATCCCCTCACTTGTGTCCCTCACTATCGATTGACGACAGATGATAATCACCATCGCCGACTACAAGAGTTGGAGGCCCTAGATGAGAAGCGCCTGTTAGCTCAACAACGAATTGAGCTGTATCAAGCCCGAATCTCCGAGCTTTCAACAAGAAGGTCAAAATCAGAACGTTTCAAGTAGGCGATCTTGTTTTGGCAGTTCGGAGGCGATGGTCATGACTCACAAGACCGCCGGCAAGTTCCAGCCAAAGTGGGAAGGTCCGTTCATCATCGATGCTGTATTCTCCAATGGAGCTTACCGCCTCACAAAGCAAAATAGAGACTTGCTCATGTTGTCCATGAACGGCAAGTTCCTAAAGAAGTATTATGTCTGAAACGACATACCACGAATATCTCAGACTATTGAGTTATGTACCCTCCGGTACCGCTAAACCTACAGTCTGCTTCCAAATATCTTGGATTGTTGAGTTAAGTACCCCTTGGTACCGCTGAACTCACATTCGGCTTCCAAACATCTTAGATTATCGGTCATGTACCCCTTGGTACCACTGAACCCACCTACATTCATCCTCAAAATATTCCAGATTGTAGAGTTATGTACCCTCTGATACCACTGAACTTACATTCTGCTTTCGAACATTTCAGATAGTTGAGTTATGTACCCTATGGTACCGCTGAACTCACATTCTGCCTCCAAATCTTTCAGATTATCGAGTTATGTACCCTCAGGTACCGCTGAACTCCTATCTTGGTCAAACTATATCGTATCTTGTGTGCAGTAAGTCACGTATGATCATACCTCTGAACTTTATTCCTAAAAGGAGCCCCTTCCTCATGATCCACTACCCACACTTCTAGTACACAAAAAGGGTAGCAGATCCACAAATTTCTAAAGAAAACTATGTCGATGCTACCTCTGAGTTGTTTTACTTCCATCAAAAACAAATCGTCCCCTCACATAGAACTTCCATGTCCTCATTACCTCTGAGTTGTTCTATGCACCCCTTCATGGAGCCCATTCCTGTCATATCCTCATTACCTCTGAGTGGAAAGGCTCCATCGAAGAAACCCTTATATTTACCATGTCCTCATTACCTCTGAAAAGTATGTTGGTTCCCTCCCAACTTATATCTGTATCCAGAACCAGGGTACGCCAAGGATAATAGGTCCACAAAAAGTCTCCCATTGGGGCAACTACTACGAGCAAAGAATAGAGCGAATGCATTCCGGTTATTCAAAATCAGTTACATTCACATACTACATCTCATGAGCAAGCCAGAAAAGTTCTCTATCATTTTATTCAGACAAAAAGGAAGATTACATTGATGACAAAAAAAGCAAAACACAAACGGCAGCTAAAGACAGACAAAATATCAAGACAAAAGACGGACATTTATGAGAGCCCACGAATCCTAGTTGCGGGGGCGCATATACCAATCCCTCAACCATTTTCCATATAAGGATCTACTTGAGCAAAATCTTCGTCCGGAGTAGGAAGGTCAGAACTCCCAGTACAACCGCCGTCAGACTGGGGCTCCTCTTTACAGCAATGGACGCCAGCTCTCCTTTCTTTTCCTCCGTTGTTGGTATTACCTCCTCCTTAACAAACGATGACTCTTGTTTGAGAGGAGGCAGCAGCTCTTCCTTCACGATGATCTCAGCCTTCGGCAGGGATGCTGCAAGAACTAAAAATAAAAAGAAACAAAGTTAGATGGTCAGAGCCTTATGCGGCCCAGTCCAGATGAACTTATGTGGTCCTGATTGAGGGGGCTTCATGCGGCTCGATTCAGAGGGACTTATGCGGTTCTACTTAGCAAAGTCTTATGCGGCCCAATTTAGATGAGCTTATGCGACACGACTTAGCAAGGCCTTATGCGGCACAGTCCAAAGTGGGGCTTATGCGGTCTTGTTTGAGAAGGCTTCATGCGGTTCAATTTAGAAAGTCCTTATGTGGTTCGTTTCATAAAGTGCTTATGCAACCCTCATGCGGCCCGGACATAGGGTATACCCCCATGCGGCTGGGAGGCACACGCAGCACAGTATGCGAAGACGAAGAAGGCCCGTACATAAAATATACGACATAGCCATAGTTCTGAGTTCATCCTTACCAGCAATGGTGGGGTGGACGTTAGGGTGCACGTCAGGCACCATGGCCGACGAGGAAGCTGCTTTCTTACCCTTCGCCGCAGCAGAGGCAGCCTTGGAAGACTTGGGGGCCATCATTGATCGAAGAAGAAGAAGAAGAGGACGATAGTTAGGATAAGAAGTGCTTAAATTGGAAAAGAGAGTAAAGAGTTTCTCTCTCTAAATTACTCTTATTTATAGGAGGCCAAAGGGGAGACACGTGGATTGATGAACGCTTCGGGTCGCGTGTTGCAGGCAAAACCGACTCCTAGGATTTTGTCCCTCTCATAAAGGAGATCCATCAAAGCACAAAATCCAAATATTTAATGAACCGACTCTTGGGATTCCCCAAAAGATGGCTCCAAACCATAACGAATCAAGAGCAATTAATGTCGCATACGTGGCAGAGAGGACAGTATGCGGCCAAAAGTATCTATGCGGCCAGAACGGTCCATACGGCTAGGCAGTCCATACGGCTAGAAAGCCCATGGCTAGGAAGCCTATGCGGTCAGAATACCTCTTTGGCCAGAAGAGCTTATATATAGCCATGCTTCTTATTCAAAGTATTTCAATTTTACAATTGAAAACTTTGAAGGGGGTCTGTAGAAGCATGGAAAAGGACAAGAAAAAGCCTATGCGACTCCAAAGAAAAGGAGCCTCATGCGGCTCAAGAATCCTTCAGAACTTTATGCGGCTCGAAACTCCCCAACAGCTCCATGCGCCTCAAGCAAAGACACGTGGCCATATGCTGTCTGCTTCTACAACTGGCTATAAAGCAGCCTCCCAATAAATTACTCTTATGACAGCTCCGACGCAATGAATGACAGTTTGACACAATGAATGACAGCCCTGACATAATGATGGCGTGCTTATTGGGAAAAAAAAATCTTTTATAACTGACAGGATCCGTCGAGTCCCAAGCACCCCTATGCGGCTGTCTTCTTCATGCGGCTGCTCCTTCATGTGGCTGTCTTCTTCATAGGTTGTCTTCTTCATGCGGCTGTCTTCTTCATGCGGTTGCTCCTTCATATGGCTGTCTTCTTCATGCGGCTGCCTCCTTCATGTGGCTGACATCCCTATGCGGCTGCCATCTTCATACAGCTGTCCACTTCATGCGGCTGCACCTTCATGCGGATGCTACCTTCATGCGGCTGCCTCCTTCATACGCTGCCTCCTTCACAAGGCTGCCACCCTCATACGACTGCTACCTTTTTGTGGCTAGGGTTATGGGGGGCTACCCATATGCGGTTCACCTAGAGAGCGTACACGACAGAGAGATACTTGGCGATCCTTATGACAAGTTGAGACACGTGGCTGTCTTATCCTCTCGGAGTTATGGCTGTTGGCAAATCCTGACAACCAGATTTAGTACAATCACCATTATTACTCAAATCAAATCTGATTATTAAGAAAATTGGACACGTGGGGAGATCCGAGCTTATCATGACAAATTATGAAGATTTATTACAATCTCATTAATTGCCATACAGATTTGACGGATCAAGAATTATTGCCCAGATGCAATGTAATCAAGATTAATGGCCCAGATGATTGGTCGTCAATTTTTAAAAGGGGAATCATTGCAAACCCTAATGATCACACCCTACTCTTATAAATAGCAAGGTGCCATTTCCTTGCAAAAGGATCCGATCCTAATTAAAAAATATAGCAAGGTGCCATTCCCTTACAAAAGAGATCCCCTCCACCCGGTTGGACACACAGAGAGACGAAGGCGCGCACAGAAGAGTCTTCCCATCCTGAGAGCATTTCTTCATCGGAGCCAAGGCTACGTCGATCGTCCAAGGAGTAAGGCAGAGCTGCCGTCGCCTTCTCGAGCCTCTATCGTCACCCCTCAGAATCAAAAATAAACAATCGTACTTAGATTGCTGTACCTAGGTTTTCATTCCTAGGCATTTTTCGTACGAGCGAGTTTGTATTGTGAGTGTAAGTTCAGTCCTCCTTTAAAATTGTTTTGTACTTTTACAATCAATGGCAAACACGGTTGTGCTGTTAGAAAATAAACTCCGGCTCTTCTGCTTAGTGCATCTGCAACAACATTGGCCTTCCCAGGATGATACTAGGTTGATTTCATAATCCATAAGTAGCTCTAGCCATCTCCTCTGACGCATGTTAAATCCTTCTGGGTGAACACATACTTCAAGCTCTTGTGGTCGGTAAAAATCTCCACCTATCTCCATACAAATAATGCCTTACAAGCTTAAGTGCAAACACTACTGCTGCCAGCTCCAAGTCGTAGGTCGGGTAATTCCTCCATGATCACGAAGTTGACATGATGCATAAGCTATTACCTTCCTGCTGTATCAAAACATATCCTAAACCTCTGCTGAAGCATCACAATACACTGAAAATCCTCTGTCCCATCTGGAAGTGTGAGAATGGGTGCCGTCATCAAGCCTCGCTTCAACTTCTCAAAAAATTCCTAATTCTGTGGTCCAAGAAAATTGCACATCCTTGCGGGTCAACTGGGTTATAGGTGCTAAAATCCGTGCAAAGTCGAAATAAATCGCGGTAGTAGCCGGCCAAGCCAAAAAATGCGAACTTCTGCAACGGTACTGGGTACTAGCCGTCTCAATAGTTACGATCTTCTGGGGATCTACTTCCACTCCACCTCTGGTGATGATATGACCCAAATATAAATACGATCGAGCCAGAACTCGTATTTATTGAACTTTGTATACAACTGGTGCTTCTGAGAATCTGAAGAACTACACGAAGATGCTGCTCATGCTCCGCTTCACTCTTGCTGTAGACCAGGATGTCTCTATAAACACAATCACAAACTGATCCAAATAAGGCATGAAGATGCGATTCATGAGATCCATAAATACTGCGACGCATTGGTTGCTCCAAAGGGCATAACAAGGAACTCATAATGCCCATACCTTAATCTAAATGCCACTTTCGGGATGTCCTGCTCTCTAACTCTGATCTGATGGTATCCTGACCGCAAGTCAATCTTCGAAAATATGGACGCCCCTTTGAGTTGATCAAACAAGTCATCTATCCTCGGGAGAGGATATATGTTCTTGATTTTCACTGAGTTCAAGGTACGATAGTTAACACATAATCTGGACGTACCATCCTTTTTTTTACAAAAAGTATCGGGGCTCTCCAAGACGATCCACTAGCACGGATGAATTCTTGGTCCTGAGTTCCTCAATCATCTTATACAAAATCTCTAATTCTGACGACGCATCCGTTAGGTTCTCTCTGACACTGGTGCTATTCCGGGATCAAGTCTATCGTGAACTCGATCTCTCTCTCTCGGGAAAACATCGGGAAACTCTTCTACAATTCTAGGAAACTGAACTGCCGCTGCAACTGCCATCCGAAATACTGGAGAGAAGGCTCTATTCCGCCTCAGAAAAATAAAAACTCTGGCTCACCGTGAATACTAAAAATAATCTTACCGATATGGCAATCTATTCTAGCATACTACTCCCTCAACCAATCCATCCCTAGGACCACATCATAATTGGCCATTGAAATTCTATCAACCTAGCGGGAAACTCTCTACCGCTAACTATGATCCGACACGAGGAAAATACTCTATCTACGCCCACAAGTCGTTACCAGTAAGTATATTGACCCTTACTGATAATGACTCGGGGTCAAGCCCTATCCGTGTCGCGAATCGTGCAGACATAAATAATGTGATGCACTAGAATCAAACAATATGATGTTGGAAAGGAATGACAAAATAGTACCTCCCACACCTACCTGATGCTAACTCCTCCTCCACGGTCAAAGCCATCAATTGACCGTGTCCTCTGGGTGCTGGTCCCCTCTGTGGAAACCTCTCTGGCAGTTCTGGGTTTGAGCTTGGACTTGTGCATACTGCTAGTGGTTCTGTGATGAAATACTTGGGTTTGAGGCGGCAAGGGCCTCGAAAATGGTACTACTACTCTGCTGCTACTGAACTGGTACTGGGGCTGCCCCCTAACCGAGGGACTAGAAAGGTTGATGAAGAGGAACTCCCCTATTCGGACAGTTCCCAACCCTGTGGTCCGGTGCCCCACAAGCCAAGCACAAACCCTGTGCTCTGCGATATTCTGACACCACATGCCCTGGCTTTCCACAATGAGTACAATCTATTGTGGATGACTACTTCTCTGCTGCTAGGGATATGCCGGGGTCAAATATTGAATCGACGCAACGAAAGCCGTTCGCCTCGGAGCTCCAATGGTCAAAG
Organism: Iris pallida; assembly: GCA_029216955.1. NCBI lineage: Eukaryota > Viridiplantae > Streptophyta > Magnoliopsida > Asparagales > Iridaceae > Iris > Iris pallida. Next base: position 11,004 of record JANAVB010028916.1, on the reverse strand, counting down.
TCCTGGCTGTCGGGGTTGGTGCTGAAGACTGGTTCATCTGGCCGTGAGACCGCTTCCGACTTCCGGTCCGGTCCACAATCATCTGGGAGGTATACTCATGCCTCCTAGCTGCTCTCAATACTACATCAAAAGTTTGATGCTCAAACTGTTCCACCGCTAGTAAAATCTCCAGTGCAGTCCCTGCTGGAACCGCTGAGCTCTGTCGAACTCGGTCGCCACCAAGGTGGAAGCAAACCGACTAAGCCTGGAAACTCGGTCGTATATCCATCGACCGTCCTGCCCATCTGCTTCAAGTTAGTAACCTCGTCTATAGATAACACCGAGCTACATCATTAAAATACTTGGTCTGGAATCTCTTACGGAATACTGTCTATACATAGGTGCCCTTAATCCAACGGCCTGCACCGCCCACCAGCTGCGGGCTAGATCCAATAACTGCATGCGCACCACGGCCACCTTCTCGTCTTCTGGGGTCCTGGCTGCTTCTAGAATAACCTCAGTATCCTGCAGCTAAGCATCTGCGGCAATAACATCTTTGCTACCATCGAAGAAGGGAGGGTTCAAGCGCTTGAAGCTGTTGGCCGCACTGTTACCTTGATGACCACCTCTGCTCAAGGCATCTTGTAATGTCTGGTACAATACACTCACTTCGACGATGCTGTGATGCAAGCAACTCCCTGATGAGTCCGACTAAGACTCCATCATCCTTCCTTACAGGCTGGGCTGGCTGTACTGGAGGTTCTGGATCTCCGGGAAGCATGACTCGGGAAGCTGCTCCCGAGTCCTGAGCTTGATCCTCTTGTTGCAGGAGTACTCGTTGAGCTCCTTCCGACTGATTGGCAGGTCCAGGAATAGTCCCCTGAAGAAGACACACAGGGAACAATAAGGAAGGACCAGGATAGATCAAAGATACAAGCATGTGATCAGGTCAAGAATTCGGGGATTTAGAGGATACGAGCAGAGATCAAGGGCGAGTGCTGATTGAGACATCTATTCAGTAAACCCTCACATATCTTGATTCACAAGACCTGTATGGGCCACCATTTAAACCGTGTCACGCCCCAGAACCAGAATAATGGAGAGAAGGGGACAGACACAGCCAGCTACGTACATTGAGGTATAATCTATCCCAATATACGGTCACGGCTGTCTAGAATACATGAGGGTTTATCTACAAGCCATCAGTCTCTTATAGTCATAAATAAGACTATTTTCTCAATCTCAAGCAAATAATAGCAGTTACAAGATGTCAGAGCACCAAATATTAAATAGTAAGACATCCATACATTACATATTTGGATGATCATGAAACTAGTCATACAAAATATGAAGACTAGCAAGTGTTCCAGTCGTACATGATCAACCTAGGATTTGTCAATCATGTTACAATCCGTAGGCAGACAGTAAGTAAAGTTGCAAATGAGCTAACACTTGTTCGGCGGCTAAACGTCTCAAAAGAATAATTTTACAATGGAGTGGGAGAGCCAAAATAAAAATCCACTCGTTGCCAGGGTTACGCCTGGTGGTCACCATCTGGTTGGAAGGTAGGAAGATCCTCTGGAGCTGCTCCGGTATCTGGCCATATAAAACTAGCTGGGTCAGATCCCAGGAAGAGCAAGTGCCACAAAGGAGGCTTCACTTAAGAACTAAAAGCAAGCAATTAGCACAAGAACATAATTATATAATAAAAGACTAGAAATATAGAAAATCATGATGATATACGATAAGATAATCATGGACTATTCAGACAACCAAGTAACAACCCTTAAACCAAATAAGGACCGGGATTGTAACCCTTTGTCTGAACGGAACTTGGTTTTCCACCATTTATCGATAAAGTAAAAGCACAAGCATTCAGGTCATGTAACCATCTTGTACTGGATCAGGACAATACTAGACTGGGTTAGACTCCATCCAATTAATCACGGGTAAGCAATAAGTACGGCTTGATACTTTAACTAACTAGGGTTATCACAGGCCTAGTTACTAGCAAGATGCAATGAGATTATTCCATAGCCACAAGCCTTGCAGACCATCCAGGCTATCCGGACACAAATTAGGGGTTGAATTCATGTGGATACATCGTCCTGAAAATGCATGTACCCTTAAGTAGCTTAAAGGGTGCAACACATGAGAGTGTGCTGAAAATCTGCCCTACTCGATGACAGGCTACAGATCCCATGTGGGGCGTCCAGATAACGGAATTGCCTGTAGATAGAAAATCTCTTCATGACTACTGGATTATTCTAGTTATTAGCCTTGTTCAGTTTCACTAGGTACCCCTGACCATGGTACTCAGGGGTCCCTGTCCTAGACATGATGCAAGACAATACTGGTTCATTTGTACAAATACAATCGTCCACGATGTCCAGGCCATTCATTTTTTTCATGTTATGCTAACCGTCGTAACAACATTCAATAGTTTCCATCATGCTCACTTGTCATGTCTTGTCATGTCATGTCATATCAGTTACTTGTCATACCATGCCATGTACAATTATCTGTCCAGTCGTGTCAATCAATTCAAGGTTATAAAGTCCGCGACAAGAGGGTACAAGAAAAAGGCACACGGGTACGCATAGGGGCTCAAGCCTCTACGCGAGAGAAACTATGCTAGGCTAAGGGGGGACCGAGCATAAAAATAGCTTTACGCGAGCAAGACCAAGGAAAGACCCCTTTACGCGAGCAAGTACTCTATGCAAGCAGCCCTGAGGAAGGAACCCTCTACGCGAGCAAGTACTCTACGCGAGCAGCCATCCACGCGAGACTCTACGCGACCTTCTACGTACGTGAGACTCTATGCGAGCTTCTACGCACGTGAGACTCTACACGAGCTGGAGTCCTCTGCGTAGAGCTCGAAAGAGCTCGGCATAGAATGGACTACGCGGGCACGCAAGGCGTGTGCGTAAAGGAGGAAAAATGCTACGCTGGCACGTAAAACATGGACGTAAGGAAGTCACTATACGAGCACGTATGAACGTGTGCGTAAATGGCTCGTCTTCTTTCCAAGGCCGAGACTTGCAGCCATGGAGACTCAAGAACTCAAGGAACCCCATCTCGGCCAAGACTTGGTAAAATCCAGCCATTCAAAAGCTAAACTTGCATAAAATCGAAATTCCCAGCACATGAAACTCTCCATTTTTGAAAACAACCGAGTTCTGTACATCCAAACTATAAAGATCAAAAATACTAAAACTTAGATCTATATGAAAGGAACCATGGAAATTAAAAATGCTAAGTACTATAGTGTCTTAGAATCTCGTAAGAAAGACAATAGAACAACAAAATTGAGTTCCTCCATAAAGCAAGTTGCACTTGCCTACTACAGGTGGTCGGTGGAGAAATGAAGAAGAAGAAGAGTAGTAATGGTAAATGAATGAGGAGAGAGAAGGATTATTGGGTTAATAAATGGGGGAGGTGGTAGGTAAGGGTTTGTATACTAACCCAAACCAAACCCAACCAGACTGAACCCAACCGAACCCGATGTATACCCAAGCCAGAATAAACCACACGAATCATGAAATGCCAACTAACTCATGCCAATGCAAGAAACCCAAGACTAGCCAGCCAGGACAAGTTGAAATACGGATCCGAGATACGTATACGTATACCAAAATTCGTATAACAAAAATCGAGGATGACAACTGCACCCACCTTAAAAGAATTCCGTCCTCAGAATTTAATCAAGAGGCTAGAGATGTCGAGCAAGCTACACTAATCACAGGCAAGATATAACTAAGCATTCAATCAAACTATCAATCATGCAAGCAAGGAATCGAAGGTATGAGGCATAAGAAAGACATTATACCTTACGAGTCAAATATGTCGGGATATTACGATCGGATGTCATCCTCACGCTCCCACGTTGACTCATCCAAAGAGTGATGACCCTAAGCAACACGGACTAACTTGATAGTCTTGTTCTTGAGTATCTTCTCTCTTTGGTCCAATATGGATACGGGTCTCTTCTCATACGAAAGGTTAGTACCAACAACCAATTCCAAATGATCAAGGATATGACTCGGATTCGGGATATACCATCGTAATTGGGATACATGGAAGACATCATACACCTCACGCAACGACGATGGAAGAGCGAGACGATAGGACACATCACCTACTCGCTCTAGAATGTCGAATGGCCCTATATACCTAGGACTAAGCTTTCTTCGTACGTCGAAACGAATGACGCCACAGGTAGGCAAGATCCTGAGAAATACATGGTCGTCGACAAAAAATTTAAGGGGACGCCGATGAGAATCGACCCAATAATGCCGGCGATCTTGGCAACTCGAAGATGATCTCTGACTTGCCTGACCACCTCAATAGTCCGTATTACCATCTCGGGACCAAGCAATTGCCTCTTACCGATATCATTCCAAGCTAACGGAGTCTGCACTTTCTGCCGTACAAGGCCTCATAGGGTGCCATCTGTATACTGGCCTGGAAACTATTATTAACGAGAATTCCACTAGATACAAGTGATATTCCTACGAACCACCGAAGTCAAGTGTACATGAACGCAATATATCTTCAATAGTCTAGATCGTGCGCTCCGACTGACCATCTGTCTGCGGATGATAAGCTGAACTGAACTTAAGACGAGTTCCTAAACTTTTTTGAAGACTCTGCCAAAAGTGTGATGTGAATCTAGAATCTCTGTCGGATACAATACTGACTGGTACTCCATGCAACATGACCATCTGCCTGAGGTATATCTCTGTAAGCTGATCCGTCGACAGACCAACCCTGAAAGGAAGAAAATGAGCAACCTTGGTGAGTCTGTCGACTACAACCCAGATAGCATCTCTTTCAGCTGGAGATCTAGGTAATCCAGTTACAAAATCCATGGTAATGTGCTCCCATTTCCATTCTGGGATCGTCAAAGGTTGAAGAAGTCGGTGGAAGCCATCATCACAGACTCAAACGACCATCGCCGAGTGCCTCTCTGCGCTCTGTGGCACTTATGGGGAGCCATGTCCAGTTCTAATCTCCATCGGCCATCGCACGCATTCTCGGAAGAGCTGCTTTGTTTTTCCCCTCTCTGCTCTCACTCTCTCGCTTATTCTCCTCCTTTTTTCGTTCTTTCATTCTTTCTGGAGAAATCAAAAGGGGGATTTGCTTTCTTCTCTTTTTCACTTTCCTTCTTTGTTTTATTTTAGTTTAGTTTTGTTTATTTTGTAAAGGGTCAGTAGTTAATTTAAGACTATGACCCAAGGCCTTAGTAAACCCTTAGGATTGGGCTCCAAGCCCATTATAATATATCCTTGTTTTTATTATGAGTAATTATTATATTTTGATTTACTAGTAAATATCAGTATATATATATAATATATATATATAATATATATATATATATATATTAAAACTTTCTAAAATAATATTATGATAAAATATTATTTTGGGCTGGCCTTGATTTCCAAATTAGATTTTAAAATATTAAAATATATTATATTATTTTCTAGTATTTTAATCTTGACATTCAAAATAGTATTATAATATTTATTTATCTAGTTAAATTATAGTTTTGACCTAAATATGATTTCTCTAGAGTTTTCAAAAATAATTATTCAAATATTTGGATTAATAATTTTCAATATCACAACTATTTTCTAATATATATATATATATATATATATATATATATATATATATATCCTCTTACTTCTTTAAATGAATTTTTCTTTGTTTTCCATCTTGATCGTGCTAGTCGTACGATCGTAATTCGTGCGATTTCTGACTACTTTATATCGATCCTAGGCTAATCGGACTATCTCGGAACCAATGACACGGGCCGTTCCATCTTTTGAGATCATCTTGTGTACTTATGACATCTACAACTATTTTGTGCCAACATAATCAAGTCACAAGTCAACTACAACTTAACTCAAGGCAAGTTTCACTATGGCATTATATTACCTTTATTTTGTACTGCATGTATCTTCATATCTTCTTTTCGCTATTACATATTTATATTTTATGTCGTTATTGTTCTCGATTGATCATTTACTGCTTTTACATGAGAGTTAGAGTTGTTATAGTAATGTACATATTCATGCCTAACTTCTAGTTTATCGTGATTACCGTTTATCGTGTTGTTAATGTTTATCGTGTTGGACATGTACTTGTGAGTTAGTCGGGTGTGAGAATACGACTAGTAGACATGTGGTACCCCAGTATAGCCCAGAGTTTATTCGGTTAGGGGACCGTCTTACAGTGTTTGTTTAGTCAATGCACCTCACGTGTTGATTGTCCGATTCCTAATCCAACCACATATTGAACGTTGGTATTATAAAAACACATTACACGTGATCTTTGTTACTATATTGTTCATTTATTTCCTTTCCATCGAGTCGACTGTCATGTTGTCCATATGTTATAACTATATTCTTTTGTGTCATGCATATAGTTTGTTTTCTTATTATTGTTTTTTTCATGCATGCATATTATTGTGTAGTGTTGTGTTATTGTGAACTTGTTCCAATCCTGGCCGGATATTTTTTCAGTTGATAGATTCTTGATGACTTGTTATCTTGCTTTGGGTTCCTTCGGGTAGAGTTAGAGATATCTTGAAGGCCAAAACCTAGAGATTAGTTAGATAGTTTAAATTTGTTGTATTAGATTTTGTGAGACATTGTATTTGGTTAAATATAAATCTTGTAAATTTTGTAATTGATTTAGAAATGTGAATAAGCAATAAAATGATTATGAGCACTTGTTTATTGCGGGCTAAACATCGTACTACCGTCGATATTGCGACGTAGGCTGGACTTGCGCACGCACTCGCATACCAAAAAGTTGGTACGGGTCGTGACAAAAGCTAAAGCTTCACGTAACCTTGCCTTCTATTACAAGTATCCACGCACATTATATCACACCACTTTCATGACCCGCACCCACTTTTCGGGATGCGAATGCGTGCGCAAGCCAGCCTACACCACAATGTCAACGGTAGTACGCTGTCTAGCCCGCAATAAATAAAATGCTCATAAATACTAACTGCTCATTCTCAACAACTAAATCAACTTTACAAAATTTAGCAGTTTTACATTTGAAGAAGTATAAGCTTTTAATTATAAAAACTACCACACATATAACTAATTTTCTATGTTTTGGCCTTCGATCTCTATCTCCCACTCATATGGTCCATAGCGCAAGAGTAGCACGTCAACCTCACCTATAACAACGATCTAGTCAGGAAAAAAATAGAGTACAACATATTACATTTAATGTTGTTAGCACAAAATAAGTTAGAACAATGGAAACAATAATGGCAAAGAGGATAAAAAAACTAGCAAGAGATGAACTAGCAGAATATAAACTAGCAAGATATGAACTAGCACTAGTAGATATGAACTATCAAGATATAAACTAGTAAGATATGAACTAGCAGGACAGGAACTAGATAAAGGAACAATGGAAACAACTATGTGTGTGTGAAATATCTTTTAATACATGAACGACTGGGCTAATACGGTACATCACTATGGCTATCCACAACAATAGGGTACGCTAACTCATACGTGGGGTGTATGACTTAGCTATGCACAATAACAATATTTGGGTTTGTTCATGACTTACCGAGTATTTTCCCTCCCGACTCACTAACAATTAATAACGGTCGACGATACACTAAGAAGGATACAATAACAATGGTGTCACAATTGTGTCTCAACAGAATATCAAGTAATGTCTCAACGGGATATCAAACAAGAAAACGATAGAGGAAACGTTAATAAACTAAAACATAATGCAATACTGTACTTGCCTGAATCCTTGCACAAACCGTAGTCTTAAGTTGAGGATAAAGGATTGCCGATCTAGAAGTTGTCAACCTATAACACACATCGAACCACGAACCGTGCACGAAAACCAAGTCAATTCTAAGAATCTAGTTCTAAAACCATAGAATAAGTAGCTAATGGATTAACTAATCTAATAATATTAATTCGAATAAATCCCTTAAAATCTAATTTAACCTAATAATAATCTGAATATAATCTAAACATGAAAGTTTGGCCATAAAAAATCATCTTTCCAATTTTGGAAACCATGACACGTAAATCGAGACGTATTGTTGACTATCTAGACAAACATTATGAACTAGATTTTGAATGTGCATCTTGGTAGATTTCAGAGATATGAGTGCGTTAGAATCGAACGTGCCAAAATCATACTTTGGTCAAAAGATATCACCGTTATGGCTAACCGTGACCAAAACGGTGATTTATCAATCAATTCTGAGTCAATTGAATAACTAAAATCGCAAATGAACTGTCATGACCAGCATCCGTGTAAAGGCACAAGAAGTTGGTACGTCCAGCCTATGCTGCAGTGTCGGAGGTAGAACGCTGTCCTAGGTCACAACATCTAATATAATGTGAATATGCTCTAAAAGAACAATATATTAAGTACAACTAAATCACCATATCTAAGATGGAATAGAAGATAAGATAATCTCGATAAAGAGTCACAAATATGGATAATAAGTCTCGGTGTAAACCACATCATAAACAATATCACAATACAATCTCAAATGTCTCATAAAGCTAGATAATAAGATAAGTCTAAACTAAGCTAATGACAAGTCCTCAGCGACTACTAGATCCTCCTGAGGGTCCAGGTCACCTGTGTCAACTAGGCCTCCTCCATAGTAAGTATCGCAGCAATCCTTGTAACACCCAGTTTTTTGAAATTGGGTATTTTTGAAAATTTATTATTTTTATTATTTATTAATGGTATTTTAGTCATGATATGATTTTTGGTATTTTGTTATTTAAAACTATTTTCTAAGTCATGACTTATGACTTTGTGATTTTATTAGTATAACCCTAGTGTAAACCCTAGTTATTCCTTAACCTAGAAGTTGCCATGACCATGTGAGCCTAGCCATAGGCTTAGAACATCAAGTTAGTATTTTAGCCAAAAAGGGTTTTGGTAATTTACTAGATTATTTGAGATTATGTTTTTAATATTATTTAATTATTGTTAAGTACCATGATTAGTCCCTAACCTATCTTACCATAATCTAGAGGTTAGCTACTAACCTATAAGCTTAGGATAGATAATTAGTCATGGGTTAAAGTAATGTAAATATCTAGATATTTACATAATATATTTTGCTTAAAACCCTCAAAATATCCTTGTTTTGGTGTGAAAGTCTTTGCCTTCACCTTGAAGAAAGGCCAAGGACACCCCCTTGCCATGGCTGGCCATAGGACACCCCTACACTACCCCCCTTCCTATATAATCCCATCATATTCTTCATGATCATTTTACATGAATTAAAACCTAGAAAATTCCTTTCCTTCAAACCACCATAACTTGATCATTTTTGATCCAAATCACCTCTAGTCTTTTGTATTGGGACCCTACAACATCAAGGGTGCTAAGGGAGGCTAGCAATCCAGAATTCACAAGCTTTGGGCATCACCAAGTGGAAGGACAAACACCCCCTCTCATTGATTTTCTATTGGATTTGCATCAATAGGTAAATACCCATAAACATAGTTAATATTCTGTTTTTTTCATAAATGCATGCATATAGGTCTACCCTAGCTGTGGGTCAAGTTTGGTGAAATTTAGGGTTGTTTGGTGTCCGTATCGGACACGTATCCTAGGTTATAAAACTATGTTTGATGAAATGCCACAAAGAATTTAACTTTGTTATTTTGTAAAACAAATTATATATTCTTGTAGCCCTAGACTATTAGATCATGTACCTACTTGACTGAACACGACACTGTGTCATTTTTGTGTCAAAATCGACACGGACACTGTGACAAGTGCACGCACAGTGCCCTGCTACCACGCTGTTCGTGCTCACTGCACAGGACACTTCGACACGCCAAAATTGGTGTGGACACGGGGGCAGTGTCTGCGCACACGTCCCCAAAATTTCATGACACCTCGTCGTATCGAGGATACGAGGACACGTACTGGTCGTGCACTGACAATGCACACACGTGCGGGGGCAACTTCGTGCGTGTCGTGTCGCGCGGACACGATACTAGGGCACCTCGTGTTTGCACGAGTGGGTAGCCATCATGTGGCGAACACATGGACACGAGCACGAGACGCATCGTGTCCTGTGTCGCGAGCAAGAGGCACTTGAACCTGTGCACGACGCGGTCTGAACACGCGTATCAGTCATGTTTTTCACGACTGATACGGACCTCGTGTCGTATCCTGGAGTGACGTGGACACGGGGCAGGCACTTGGACACGTGCACAACCCCTATTGAACCTTCGTGCACGAGCACGAGACACGTGAGTGTGTGTCGTGTCCTAGAGAGAGTTGCACGCGTGCACGACGCAGTATACATGTGTGTGTTCTGTGTTTACCCGATTGGGTTTTTGTGAGAATTGACACATCAAATCGTGTCTTGGTGTCGTGTCAGGCACCTAGGACACTAGAGGACACTATAGTGCTACCAACCTTGGGTTTCGAGCCTTAGCTCGGTTTGGGTCGTGTATTTGGGTTTACCCATTTTCCTGTGCACAGTGCCATTTTTCCAGAAATTGGGATATTTTTCCAGTTTTCAAATCGAATTTCAAACGATTTTTGTTATGTTTTATACATATAGTTGTATGTTTTCAGTGTATGTATACGTAGTGTATATATATTGTGTGTAGGAGGAATTAGGGGTATATACATGTGTGTACATGTGTATACATATATGTATATATAGGTGTGGTGTGTATCTGTGTGGTGTGTGGTTGATTTCTGTTTCCAGAAATCTGGAAACACACCCCCCTCCTGTGTCCAGTTCTCTATCTCTCTCACTCTAATTCACTCTCTCTCATTTTCCTCTCTCTATATATATATATATTAATTTTGTATTATATATATATATATATATATATTAATATATATTATATATATATATATATATATATATATAGATATATTATATATAAAATATATATCTATATATATATATAATATTTATATATATATATATATATATATATATTATATATAATAATATATATATATATATTA